>CM031240.1:208372862-208628198 GCA_018340775.1 Taxus wallichiana var. yunnanensis
GTTCTTTATGTTGTCAATTTCATGACCATATATGATTATAGTTTTTTTTCAAGAATTTAATTAAGCTCTTCCTCTTAAACATCCATATCGAATCGCATGGAATAGGTGTGCATGCATGATGAAAGAAGTAATGACTAACATGAGACACCTAAAGCAGAAGCAACATCGACCTTATGAGAAGTGATATGGTGTTAATTATAAGGCATGTGAGAGGCCACCTAGTAAGTATAGTTAATAACCTCGCTTTTAAGTCAGATGACACCATAAAATCAAGGTATACAATCAACGCAGCAAAGGAATATTTCTAAGGGAAAATGGAAAAGGGGGCTTTGGTATTAATTTATTTTATCTTTTAAAGTGTTAACTTTTGCCGCTACACAACAACAAAATTCTAGATATGTTGAAAAATATGAATGGGAAGTTGGAAATAAATACTATCAGCAATTAAATTCTTGTGTGG
This sequence comes from Taxus wallichiana var. yunnanensis, assembly GCA_018340775.1. Taxonomy (NCBI): domain Eukaryota; kingdom Viridiplantae; phylum Streptophyta; class Pinopsida; order Cupressales; family Taxaceae; genus Taxus; species Taxus wallichiana. The sequence goes on from CM031240.1 coordinate 208,373,323, forward strand.
CCTACACCTATTCCAAAACTCAAATTGTCTCAGATCCAAATAATTTTTCTAATGTGTTCCATCAGATCATCGCAATCCTTGGCTGCATTATTTAGGTGAATGCACTTCGCTTAAAGGGCCAAAATATAAAAGAGGGAAATGTAATAAAGCAAGTAAGGTTAAAAGTATCAGTGCATATTGGGTTTCTATGTTGTCAATTCCATTCACATTTTCGTTTAGGTGTTCTTAGAGCTAATAAGATGGGTGAATAGGGTTTCCCTCATCAAGAATCATATTCATGCATGGAACAAGTGTGAGGCGTGATGAAGCGACTATATAAGAAAAGGAGGGAGGTTAAGAATAACATCAGACATTGTGATCTATGTTGAGCCATATGGAGGGGTCACTTACTCTTCGCAATAAAGTTCAGGTAAATCATGAGGCACTAACAAATGGCATGAACACTAAAAAAATTAAAAATATTATAGGAAAATCAAATGTGATTATGTACATGCAATACAATCATAAACCTAGAGGCTACTTAATCTCAAGCAAAAAGTTGATGTCAAAGTCGGCTTAGGATTGAGCATTACAAGTTGGATCCATAGAAATTGCAATGTGAGTAATGTTAAGATATATGTAGAGCATGTGAAATAATGTTATTTACCTTTGTTTATGTTTTTTTAATCAAAGTTTTTTACCTCAACTTGACAATGCACAAAGTGAACATTATTGATATTATAGTCCAACATTAATGTTTTTCTTCTAGTCCAAACAAATTTTAAGTGAACACATTTTTGCATTAAAAATGGACTAATTTAAGTTTTTATTAATTTTGTGATGATTCGCACCTTACTATATCCTCGAGAACTTGCAAAAGTCTCATCACTCATGCATTTTATCTCTTCACATATGCACAAACACCCAAACATACCAAATGTGATGCTTTTCCTAATTCAAAACATATCAAATGCTATGCTTTCGATTCATTACATGGTTCCGTGAAAATATGGCAAACTTGTTCGTGACCCACATTTGTGTTTTTAGACTCATCTTCAAATTTAGAAAAACAATCTTCTTATCATCCATCTCTACTTTTAGTTTGCTTAAATCTTTCATCACCATCTCGTGAATCTTACTGGCAGTAGTATTCTACTCTCTCTGCTCTCTTTGAGATATTAATTAACCGATCTTTGAGATTATTAATGGGCCTAGTCATTTAAACATCTATATCTTAATCACGTCTCTCGTGAATGAAGAGATTAGTTTTTAAACAATGAGTCATTCGCTTCTACAAAATTTATCAAAGGACTAATGAAAATTAAATCTAAATTTGTGTTAGTATTTAAAGCAAGGCTTCCTTTCACCGCGGCCTTATTATTTCTTATTCGACACCCAACTTGCCTCCCTATTGTCATTGTGGATGACATGACTATACATAATGTCATATCATAGCTTGGCACACATATCAACAATGTCCCCCACATGGTTCATTTCACAACACTTCTTTCAATTATCTATATATCCTTAAATCCTACATCATTTCACGCCAAACCTTTTCTCGGCAAAGACAATTCTAAAGAGCTTCTTCTTTCTCTCGTATTTGACATCCTCCTCCCCCACGCCATCTCATCTATCCATCTCTCTGCATTCATCTGAGCCCACCGCTCTCAACCCAATCTGTGGAAACACCTTCAGGACGTAATAAGAGCTCCACATTTATTCCACATAGATTTTTAAATGATTTTAAGGAGAGGATTTGATTAGTAATCTAATCCCTACGCAATATATATGTATGTGTGTATATAGATATACACATCAATGTGGAAGAGAAGGGGCAAAAACTTATATCAATAACATCATCTAGGTTTAGAGATGGTAAAATAAAAGTGCACCACATGAAAGCATAAAGTGTGGCTTACACTTAGCAATGACCGAACACATGTGACAATCCACTTTCCCTCGTGGTCGCGAAACACGCCTACAACAAACAACACACCATTTGATATTTTATAAGATCTCATGCTGCAATATGCATCATTTAATCTCCTTACACTTTTCGTCGTTACCGCCATAAACAATGCTCAAAGAGCATCTACCTGTCTAAGTCCTTCAAGCCAAGCAGCTTGGCCAAATGAGGGAAATGTGACTTTTATTTGCCATTCAAAGAGGGATCGAACTAATAAAACCATCAAAGTGTTCCATGCAATGTACATGTGGAAAGGGGTTGCTTATTTTCTTAATTTAAGATCTAATGTATTTAGTCTATGTTTAAGTTAGTCATGTCTTGCAAATTATAGTCATGGGTTAATTAGTTACTAAAAATATGCAATCTATTAATAATATCAAAATTTAAATTAGAGTCAAACGTGTTAAAAAATGTTAAAACAAATATCAAAATTTAATTCCAATGAAACAACTAAATACATACCTAAACAACAAAAATTAGTTGGATTTGGGTGTTATTAAAGTTGATTCACAAGCTTCATGTCCTATTTCTCGATTAAAGTTTTGCTCATTGTTTTCATTTTCTACTATTATTTACAACGTTGGCGTGTCCGATGGTACATATGTAAAAGAAAAGATGACTAACAATGGGATTTTAATACTAAGCGCCATATAAATTCAAAATTACAAACCGAATAAGCAACATTTACAAATCTAACTAAATTGAAAGGCAATGATATATAAGCTCTAAGTTATATATATTAAATGCAAATCTAGAACAATTACTTTATTTCTCACAATTTGTCATCGGAACTCATAGTGGTAAGGTACATTCAATAGCCAACCACAAAGAACGCACAATTTATCATCCACAATAACTTCAATAATACAACCTCGTGACTAAGCACTTTTACCCTACAACAAAAATTCCTCTTTTTGGGTGCACGTAAGGTCCCTCGGACTATGGGAAGGAGCAAAGCATGGGATATCCATGCAAAGTGTTCCTCAGTAAGTAAGAAAGACAACGCTCAACAACAACACCGTTGCTTCAGCCTTCAAGCACTGTGGTGTAATCTTCACGATAGTGCCTCCACCGATATTAAAATCCAAGTCAAACATTTTCGATAGTTATGTGCGATGGTCTATAATTTCTACTAAACAAACCACCACCGGGTCCTTTCGATGGGTCGTAAAGGATCCCAAAGAGATTTGTCGTAGTAAGCATAAGAGTATATCTTTATTACATTCTGGAATTTTCCATTAAATATGTGACAAGATAAAAATGAAAAATGTTTTTCCTAAACATAATCAATATGTTTCAAAGTATGTAATATATTAGATCAGTATTCAATTAGAAACTGTCAAGCATCTAAAATAAAAATAAAAACATATTTCATCCATAATAAGATGTTTCTATTTAAATAATCATATATTCCCTCGACTACTCACATAAAATATTTAAAATAAAGCAAATTTACGATGCAATATTCGATGATAAATTCCCCACTTTCTCTCTAAACATGACGTTTCCCTACTTCGCGTGCTAACACTTAGGATAGATCCCGATCACTCACACCCGATCCATTTTCATACAATTCATACACCTATCAAACAATGAATGACGGTCTTGTCAAGGTCAAATAGGAACTTCGATACATGATGAGGACGCTGATGGTGAGGATTTTGATAGTCTGTGGACGCTGATACAAACATTCAATGCAAATCGGGAACAATTACTTTATTTATCACACTTGTCATCTTAACTCACCGTGGTAAGGTATATTCAACAACCCAACCACGAAGAACGCGTAATTTGTCTTCCACAATAGAACTGCAATAATAAAACTCAACTAAGTGATTTTCACCCTACAACAAAAAAACTTCCTTTTTTGTGGTCCCGATCAAAGAATGAGTGGAGCATGGGATATCCATGCAAAAGTGTTCTTCTCATCAAGGAAGAAAGACAATGCCTTAACAACAAAACTCGGTATTGTCCAACTTCAAGGCGATTTACATATTCCCCTGCCGATAGTGCCTCCGCCGATATTAGAAATCTAAGTCGCAATGTTTTGGCGCTTTCACATACTCGCCATAATTTCTCGCACCATTACTCCTCTCTGATGGTCGTTAATGCTTCTTAAGAGATTCGCCGAATAAGGGTATGAGTGTATCTTTATTACATATGTAATTTTGTCATTACATATGTGATGAGTTAAAAATGGAAAAAGTTTTTCTCAACATAATCAATATGCTTCAAAGTATGAAAGACAATATATCAGATTCAATTAGAGATTGGTTATACATCTAAAATAAAAATAAAAATCAAATTTCATCCATATTAGATGTGTCTATTTAAATAATAATATATTCCTCAACCACTCACATAAAATATTTAAAATAAAGCAAATTTACGATACAATAGTCACAATAAATGCCCTCACTTTATCTCTAAACATGATGTGTCCCTCGCTTCCGCATGCCGCCACTGGGATGGATCTTGATTTCGCACACCTCGATCCACTTTGCCTCAATTTGTACACTTGTCAAACAATGATCACCAACTATTAAAGGTCAAGCAAGGTACATGATATCTGCTCGACATCGATACAAATGAGGACATCAACGCCGAGGATTTTGTTAGTACGTGCACGTTGAAGAATACAAAGACGTGGACGATGACGATTAATATATGTCTGTTAGATGCCCTTAGGATTTCTCATTATAAACACATCTTTCAAGGTCACTATATCTACCATGTAGCACGCAAATGCCCCACTCCACAAATCATGAATAAATCATAAATCAAACTCATGACCTATCATTCACCAACGTAATGATATGCAATGTCTTACCGTGTGACATGATTGTGGGGGCACTTTTTCAAAATGAAAGTGATTGTGGAACATGGATATGTGATTCGATCCTAAATGTCACTGAACAATCCACATCCAAAACATTATACTATATTTTGGTTTTCCATATAGAATAGTGCGAACCCCTAACTCAAATTGTCCCATAACCATTATAACCACAATACAACATACAATTATCCGACTCCATACATCATTAATAAATAAAGAATCAAACTCATCACCTACGAGCCATCAATATAACAACTTATCATTTTTTACATAATTCTAAGGGCATTATGATATTTCGTTTAGTAAAACAAATACTTACAAACTTTAATTTAAGGTTCGTGATAATATAGAGAGTAAGCATTCATCGCTTAATAGAGTGTTGTTTACTTTAATAGAGGGGTAAACAACTTCACAATAAATTCAAGAAATACGAAATGAAACAAATTCAAAATAACATAGGTTTTACTCCATACAAATTTTCAAATGATTACTAAAAACTTATCACATAATCAAACAGGATCAAAGCATGTAAACCATGCTTTGCTCCAAACTTATGAACCTCGTCCCTAAATTCCTTAAATAATGCATATGCAAGTTTTAATATATGTTTGCTTCTCTACAATAGCCTATTTCTACCTATCTATAACACATAATACTTGCTCGACCACCCACTTTTCTAAAGATAGTCAAATGTCAGAGGAGTAGATTCTACGAGCAAGCTTTCAAAGTGGGAAACTAAATAATAAGGTTTCAAAATGCAGACTCAGTAATCGCTACAACAAGATTAGACATTTTATACTTGTCTTCAATGCCTATGATAGTAGGCATTAGAACGTCCACCTTCACAGGATTCTTAAAATTAGGCCTGTAAGTCTGCCCCAAAACACCTTCCACCATGGTAGAAGGATTAAAATTCTTCAACTAGATTTCCAAATGAGCAAAGCAATTGTATGAAGGAATTTGATATCTATGAACATGGTCCTCCTCCTTGGTAATAGGCACCACTGATAGATAGTTCTACCATTTCATCGATGAAAATATTCATGTTGTTACATTGAGTGGTATGTTCGACAATCAGTCATGTTGTGGATGAGTCATTCCAGACCGACTCTTGCCCTCGGGGAATGGTGAAGTCCGAAACATCAAAGGTGGAGAAGAATTGATTGATATTGGTGTCCCATTCAGATAATTTCTTTACACCCATGGTGAAAGTGTGAAGTGTGGACTACCGAACATGATGCCCAAAGGATCGAACCAAGGTGAAATCCTTTATTGTTTTCGTTTTGTAATATTTCAAAATCGTAGGCTTATGGATGATTATCGCACCCAAGTAAATCTCATAAATCAACAGCTTGATGTGTAACCGCATACGACGCCAAGCACGCCAAACTATGGGACGTGGATCTGCTCATGCATGTCGAAGCCCGAGGGGCTTTCCCATTGTAAGAAACGATTTTGGTCTAATAAAGACGAAAAAAATGTTCGTTTACACATGTCAATTGAGTGTTATGGAACTTTGCATTGAAAAGGAAAGTAATCTTCTTTTTTCTAAAACTAGCAATCCTACACTCGGTGTATGATGGAAATGTCAAGGAGATATATGAAAAAGTGATACATTTATTCCTTATCTATTCTCAAACGGTTTGAGAGAGTTATGTTTCAACTCAAGATTTATTTGAGTTTGACAACATTTATTCTTTACCTATGGAGGTCATGCCTAACTTTGCCCTTTCAAACCATTCCCCATTTTATTTCGTATCACTTGGCATGATAGGCACCTTTTTTATCATAAAAGCCAATTTTTTCTCAATATTGGCTTAATGGAACATGGGCTCACTTTCAACCACATTAAGAGGGTGTGGAACCCGTCCCTCAACCAAATCATAGTCAACACTTTCATCCACCTATGCATGTCAACCGGACGCAATGGTCGAGGATGTCATGACTCGGACAACAGATTTCTCAAAATCTATGGGCCGCCAGCTAAAATTTGGTGTTGCTCATACTCCACTACCACCTCCGAACTTAGCCAAGAAGTGGTAAAGACTCCAAGAAAATCCTTTCTCGTAAGCTCTACAACTTCAAGTGGCAAAGCTTCCTAGAAAATTCAAATTGCAAATAATTACAACGCTCAATGAGCTCAACTTCGCCCGCATGCATTGGCTTAAAGTTGTGGATCGGCTGCAAAGAATTTTTTTCTCTCCTCATAGCCAAAAATCCATCCGAGCAAATTCAGCCTTCTCGATGGCGTAAATCAAATTACCGATAACCAGCTTCATGTTCTAGGCTTTTGTCAAGCATTATAAGTCGGTGTTTCAAGCTCAAGCTTCTTCTTCAAGAGTGACAAAACATCCCTTGACCAATGTCCTGGATGCAGTTGTCAGATGTTGCAAACTCACTCCCGCTCGAAGGTGGCTTGAGATCTCATGCTCATCAAGCAATGACCTTCATGAAGCGCCCACGCAGATGGCTAATGACAAGGCCCTTAATTTTGATGGTTTCCTACGCAAGTTCTACAAGTCGCTTTAGGATACTATGGCCCTGACCTTCATCATGTTTATCTAGATGGCTTTCGTAACCACGTCGTTAGCACACATATCAAAAAAGGGAACATTAAATTCATCCCCAAACCAGAGATCCTGAGAAAATTACTAGTTGGCGGCTCATTACCTTGCTTAATGTCTCATACAAGATAATTGTCAAGGCTCTAGCTATTCAGTTACATCATATCCTTCTCATTGTCATCCATTCAGAGAGCATACTATTTTGATTTAGGGCATTACATCCTTGACAACATCATTTTTATTTGGGAAGGAATGGAATGGGCCCACAGATCCAATCAATCTATTATGTTGTTTAAAATTGACTTTGAAAAATCCTATGATAGGATTAAATGGTCATTTATTCTCACCATGCTTCAATCCCTTGGCTTTTGCCCCATCTGCATTCAATCTATCTACATGCTTTTTACCAATGCCTCTCGCCGCTTCACCATTAATGGCCATAGCTCGAGCCTTTTGGCCTATTCTCGTTTTATTCACCAAGGGTGCCCATTAGCACTTTTGCTTTATGTGTTATCTACCAAAATTTTTGGGTATCTTTCGACACAAGCCAAATCTCAAGGGCTCGTCAAGGGGATTACGTTACCTTCGTGAATGATCTCAATCACTCAATGGCCACTTGTCGATGATTCTTTCCTTACTCTTATTGAGGAAGAGACCAATATATGTAATGTCATGCATTGTCTAGATATCTTTTGTTTAGCTTCTAGTTATTCCATTCAATGGTGAAAAATGTAATGTTACAAGCAAACTTTCGTCCTCGCACCCACTGGCTAGCTTCATTTGATTGGAAAATGATTTGTCATGGTGAGATATTTAAATTCCTCGGTATTCCCTTTGCCTTTCAGGCATCGCTAGTAGAACTGTGGCAATATGTGGTTCAAAGGGTGGCCAAAAATTGAAATACTGGATTACTACGTCGTTATCATCATGGGAAATTCCAAACCGTTCTAAGGTCCTCTAAGCCACCCATGTCTACTAGTCCTCTTGTTGATGCCTTCCAAAGCTTCCATTCGAAATTAGAGAAGCTTCTCAAAGACTTTCTCTAGGCTAAAGCTTCTTCTAGAAAAGGTTTTCACAGAGTCACATGGGAGACATGTTACCTTCCACGTGCCTTTGGGGGATGGTCTTATTGACATATTACAACAAGGGTAGACACTCTATGTGAAATGGATAATTCGATGCATCAAGGTCAAGAAGCATGGAAAGTGCTTATGTGCCATGGCATCGAGGAGGGCTCGCTTTATGGTCATCATGCCCTCGGAAGGGTTTGGGGTTTGTCAATTTTCTCATTGCTCCAGTTCTTATCAAAGTTGTTGGCACTTTTGTGCTAAAAAGCATCTAGAAAGCATGGGAATGCATCAAGTCATGGCTTATATGGAAAGGAAATGACTACCACAATGGTCTTTCCATCATCAACAATCCCTATGGTGGTCACCGTCATTCAAGTCTATGATCGGTGTCTTGTAGAAGTCCTTGGAATTCGTGCTCAAGATTTTCAAACATAAAATTTGTACCATTCAAGATTTATTTTACAAACACACATAATCTCCTTTGCTCGAATGAGCTCAAAGCTCATTTTCGACTCACCACCCAGGGATTATTTTGGTTTTATCAAAATCACCAATTTGGTCCCCGACCATATGCTTCATAAAATAAAGTGTGTCGTCCTTGGTGGATGGACTCGGAAGTCGCTTTGGACACCACTTTTCAAATTACTTTGCCTAATAAGGGCTATCGTTGGCTCTCCCCACATTTACCCATGGTTAAAAAGATCAACACTAGATAGGATCGCATTCTTCTCCCTCTTGTTGAGAAGGAGGTTTGACATTGTTTGGTCTTCTTGTGTGGAGCCCAAAATTGCACACTTTATATGGTGTCTTTTACATCAAGGTCTTCCTAGAGTAGGACCCCGCCTTGTTCAAATTGGTGTCCCGACCCCCAAATGTCCATTTTGTGGTGACCTCGAACTCGATGCACTTATTCGGTTTTATCCCAAAGCTCGGTGGGTTTGGAAGTGGATTGTGTTGCCACATTGCATTTTCTCGATTAATCGCTTTTCGTGTATGGCGAAAGGAAAGTGGTTAGCTAATCCTCTCCATCGTTGTAAAAACACGGCAAAGTTTTTGTTATTTTGTTGTTTGGCATTACAGAGATCTAACATGGTAACATCATTTTCTATATTAAAGAGAAGTGTCACAAAACATTCTCGCTAGTTCGCCATATTGATATGGATCCTTAGGGATGTGTATAAACCATTATAGCTCAAGCTTCTCCCAAACTTCATGGAAAGAGGCACATAAGATAATTGTCGTTGAATGCCACCTCTTCACATGCCATATAAAAATATTTAATATGGTCATGAGGGTCACCTTTTCCCTTATATTTATCAAATGTTGGAAAATCAAAATGTCTGGGAAAGGTTCTTATAACATGGCTTTGTCAAATGGGTAAGGACATAACTCATCGAACCGGTATTTCTTATTATTGTTACTAGCTTTGGCCCTCTTGTAATGCTTCAAGGAATTTTTCATCATTGACCACTCTTGATGAAAAGTGGATCTTGCATGGTGGCGTAGGCCTACACATAGGATGAAATCTAGTGTATTTCCACCCCTATTTGTTGTGAGAATATCTTCATAAGGATCTATTTGTGCCTCCTATCGAGGAGTGTTTATTGGGAATTCATAAAACGAAGCTTTGGCTTTGATTTTGGTATAGTTTGTTTCAACATTTTTGGTTGTTCCTTTTGAATATGTGATGCCAAACTTGTCATTTGGGTGAGTGAGGTATCGACTCATTGCTCTAACGTCACCTCTTTAATAGGCATTTCGTGACGATCTTCGTTAAGAGGAGGTGTGCATGATGAACGTGGTCTTCATCATCTTCACAATGAACCCTAACCGTAGGTATGTGATAATCCCCGTTGTTTTCAAAAGCCTCCTCATTATTCTATCATCCGAAGTAGTAAGCATGACCGGGTTCAATATCTCGCTAAGAATGTGATGAGGAAGGTCTACTTCTTCTTCTCTCCAATCCATGTCTTTGGCGATAAGAGAAGGGTCTACTGTGGAAGGTAACTTGGCCCCTAGTTTCAAAAAACACGCACAAGAACTTCATGTTTGTTGTGAAAATATAATCATCAAAATGGGCGGAATGAAGCTCTACATCCACATGAGGAGAATCCTCCTCTTCACCACTATGGTCACCATGAGATTATCCTCTAAAAGAGGGGCACCTCCAAATATATTGGCTTCTAACTTTGGGACCCCATTCTCGTAGTAGGCATTACGTAGACTAGAAGGTACAAATACATGAAAGATTTCCACTAAGGTTTATTAACAATGGAACTTATTCAAATTTGTGCAACGTAACGACCCTAAGTCGTAAAAAAAAAAGGTGACTATAAAATAGCCACAAATTCAATAGGTCAATGTGAACCTAAGAATTAAATAATAAGCTACCCTAGCAAGGTAATGTCCGACACAAGTTTTTCTAGAACACTACAAGGAAGAGTATACACAAATTTTAGCCTTGATTTCTTTCATAATGAAAATCTCTTAAACTAAAAGATCAAGCACATGCAAAAATAAAGGTTTATTCTCTTAAGCACAAAAATGAATGATAATTGTTCCTACTTACTCCCAAGAAGCAAAAAGAATGGTTTAGATGTGCTTTTGGTTCTCAAGATCACACTAAGTGCAAGAGAAGAACATACACAACTCTATTCCAAACTCAATCAAAGTATGAAAACACAATCACTCCTCAAAATATAACCCAATTTGCTCAAAAACCTTTATCAAACCCTAGGACAATTTTGTTAAGAATATTTCTCTAAAATCAATAATTTGACAAAAATAACATCTAAAAACCCTTAAAACTGATAGAATCATAAAATTGAAGTTTTGGAAATTTGAGAAAATTTTACCTTGATGCATAGGCACCCCTACTAGTGCACAGGTTCTCACAGTCATGCATAGGCGCCCCTTTGTCATTTTTCACACAATCAATGATGCATGGGTGCTCACAGTAATGCATAGGTGCCTTTTTCCGTAGATACTCAAAAATATCTTCCGGAGGCCATAACTTTTGCTCCAGACCTCGAAATGACTCAATTTTTTTGTGTTGGAAAGACATTGAAGTGAACTACGCAATGCCAACATAAATTTGGAGAAAAAAATTACCAAGAATTTATGTATTCATTTTTAGAAAACTATTCATTTCTAACATATCTTAGTTCTTTGATGAATGTTGTTTTGAGAATATTTCTTGAAAAAGGTCCAATCTTTGGTATTTTGAGGTCAATTTTGACAGGGCTTCACCTCCTTATATCCTGAAAAAAGCATGAAAACACAACTTCTACCACTAATCTAGTTGAAACAACTTTAAAAAATGGAAATTGATCTATAAAACTTTGAAAATTACTCTAAAACTTTGAAACTAATCTAAAAATCTTGAAAGTACTCTAGAAAGCTTGAAAGTAAACTAGAAAACTTGAAATTAATCTACGAAACTTGAAACTAATCTAAAACTTGAAATGAAAAACTTTGAAACTAAGTTAAAAATCTTTAAAAATTAAATGCAATGGGGTATTGTCCTACTGCGCACGCCAAATGAATGCACCCCAAACTTTACAAAGCAAATAACAAAGCTAAGCAATGAATGCTAACACCATTTCCACCTAATTAGCTAGGGATCTAAGTATAGGAATGTAACATTAAGATATAAGCTTAAAAGAATGCCTAATTAGTATGGAAACAATGCAAAAACTAACTAAACATGCCTACTAATATGATCAATTACCTAACATGAGCCTAAATAGACATAAGGGGCAATCAAATGGTTATGGTTGCAGTTTACTCAAACAATGGTGAAATAACCTCTCCAAATGACTTGTTAAGTCACTTTAGATTATTCATCTACTAACCTTGTTGAAGGTTTTAAGCAAGGATTAGACTTGGCTTAGAATTCATATGTATTATATGAGATGCAAATCAAAGCATGGTGTGTAAAATATAAAAGAATGAAGTGCACCCTTTTTATAGTTTTCCTTTTTGGAGAAACTTGTATTTTGGTGCATGTGGGACTAAAAGCCCCCAATTACATTAGAATTGCTAATCATGATTAGGCCTTGTTAATCACAATTAGTGAATTACCAAGTGATTAAGAGGCGCGGAGCCTTAATCAACCGCTTAGGGTCAACTAGGAGGCTAGGATAAGCTTTTAAAGCTTGTTGAGACATTGTGGAGGTGAATGAGGTGATTTTGAGTGGTTGGAAGAGGGGTTTGAGTCAATACTAGAGCATATTAACCAAATCAAGGGCAAAATAGGCTTAATTAACTTATAAACACTATTTTTTTGTTTTGAAGAGGATTTTGGCTTACGATTTGTCGTAAATTGGCATCTTAAATGTGAAAGGGGTTACACAATCAACATCATGGTGTTAATTGAATAATTTGGTAAGGAACTTTAGTTAAGTAGTGAAAACCGCTAATTATAACTGTAATTGGAAAGAATGAGAGTGATTTGCGGCATTTCAAAGAATAAGATCAGTAAAGCATAATTTAGGTGTCTACACACATCATACATCTATGATAATTTCTTACCAGTAAGCATTTGTTTTGAGGTCTGCAAGGTCTCTAACAAGGTCCCGGTTTATATCTCCTAAATATTTAATTTAATAAAAATAAATGTGAAATGATAAAAGCAAAAATATAGGTGAGATGACCATCAAGAGTGTAAAGAATAATTAAATTAAATAACAAAAATGAAGTATTTGAAAATTAATTAAAAGTGGGGTGTTTTTGTATAAACAAAATCTACGCACTTGGGTACATTTCTAGGTCCTAAATCATACTAATGTATACATGATTCCTAAGTAAGAAAACTAGTATCGATAATCGCTTTTGGCCTTTTGGTTGCTTTATCTCTCGTGCACTTTATTGGATATACACATCTTATAGTTATGTCGGGTAATTAATCTGATTTACTTTTTAATGACCTCGAAACTAGAGCCCAGCTTAGGATAGTGATTTAATAAAATCTAAATATTAAATCTAATTTCAGAGTCACTATGATGATATATAACAAAATACAAATGCTAAGCACTCTAAAGATGCAACCGTGTAAGCAAATGAGAGAGATAGGGCACTTATCTAATTTTTGCTTATCCCAAGCATATCCAAGGAAGAAAACCGATGAAAAGGTTGGGTAGAGTGTCAGAAATGCTTGATACAAATTTTGAAACTTCAGTATACTGCCAAGACAAGGGCGTCCGGGGTTAGGGCAAGGCGTCAACGACCTTCCGCATGCATCTCGTGACTGCAGTGCAAAGGTTTGGAATATGATTTTCGTGTATTGTTAGGGTTTCGCTACCCTTTGTTTTTGGTCTCCTGTATGTCATTAGATGATCGCTGAATGCACCTGTAACCTACAAAATAAAGTGATATTATGTAAAAACCCAAAACACATCAAATCTTAAAAATAAAATATGTAAATGGGGAGTTAGTCTAACCTCGACAGTCACCCGATAGAGTGAACTTACAACCGACCACTACACTACATCTTAGACTCCATATAGTTCTATGTGCTTGTGTGTGGAATAATGTCCTTAAAGTTGTCCTCATGCCAATGCCGCCAAGATATCCGGCTAAAGTTATATAGAATGCAAATGTGTGGGATGGAATTCAACAACTTCCCTTCCTATGCAAAGTGTATGTAAAATAAGCAGCCCAAAAATGTAGTCCCTTTAATAATATGTAGATAAGATAACCCTTGATAATCGCCCACCCCTATAATGGTATGTATGGTGTGTACATATAGGGATCTCTTTGAATTTTGACATTAGTGACACAAAATGTTAACTAGGACCTTGGGATAGGAGTAAGAAAATTGAAAAGGTCAGTCAATAAATGTAAAAATGTGAACAAGAAAAAGAGGACATGAGAGCCTGTGGTGGACAGGAGCAATCGGGCGTTAGTGTCCTGTGCACTAACACCGGTGTCCTAAGCTAACTCGATGAAAAATGTAAAGAGACCAACATATAGGATTCATGTCACCTATCCAGTAACTAGGTGCAGAAGTGAAAAATGTGAGAGATAAAGACAATAGAAATAATCAAACCAATAAGATGGATTAAGAAGTGTGTCACGAGTGAATACTTTTCTTACTCAAGATCTATACATATAAAAACACACTTGGCAAGATAGTAAAATAGTAATATGTGCATGACGTTGTGTCTACATTTGCCCCACCCCCTTATGCTATTTGAATGAAATTCAAATATTGCAAATAAAGTAAGGAACATACATGTGAGAAGTGTGAAGAAGCCCTGTTGTAAAAGTACGCGTAGAATATGAAAACATATAGAATGGTGAACCATGGATCACCGACGATCCATGTGGGTAAATAGAGGTCCAACGAACCGCCAGAAGGATCACTTGGAGAAATTGATTATTTGATTTAAGATAAGTTGATATTTCAAAAATTTCTAATGTAGCTAAACCGTAACACACTCAATATATCATTGTCAGATATATCTTCCCCCTGGGTAGATATAGACAAGCAGGAGAATGGAGAAATCAAAGAAGCTCAAATGCCTGACATGACCAAGGCGCACAGAATGGCGCATAACAATGAGTGTCAACATGAGAATGTATGCGCCAAGGCGCAGGAAAGTGGCGCACAGAAATGGATGTCGACAATGTAAAGGATGCGCCCTTGGCGCACGGAAATGGCGCATAACAATGAGTGTCAACATGAGAATGTATGCGCCAAGGCGCAGGAAAGTGGCGCATAGAAATGGATGTCGACAATGTAAAGGATGTGCCAAGGCGCACGGAAATGGCGCATAACAATGAGTGTCAACAGGGAAAAAGTTGCGCCTTGGCGCACATAAGAGGATGTCGACACAAATGTAAATGCGCCCTTGACAGCCTGTAAGAAGATGTCAACATAGAAATAGACACGCCCTTGGCGCACGTAAAGGAATGTTGACACGAAAAAGTTGCGCCAAGCGCGCAGTAAAGTGGCACGTAAACATGTGTCGACACAAACATATTTGCACCTTTAGCGCATAGAAAAGAGTGTTGACATGCAAATGAATGCGCCTTTGGCGCACAAAAAGGGGTGTCGACACAAACATATTTGCGCCTTTGGCGCACAAAAAGGGTTGTCGACACAAACATATTTGTGCCTTTGGCGCATGAAAAGAGTGTTGACATGCAAATGAATGCGCCAAGGTGCACCTTCAGGAGGCGCAACATTCTAAGCGTTGACAGGAAGCAGACCCTGGCGCAGATATTCAGATGGCCATAACTTTTGACTGGGAGCTCCGATTCACACAAGGTTGGACTTTTCGGAAAGCCTCACGGCGTCCTCTACCTAACTACGATATCTTTAATTGGGTGGGAACAAGTTCTTAAAAATGCAAAATACAGCTTTGCCACTTTGGGGTTCGATATGGTCCTCACCTACCACCATAATGAGATGAATTAAATACAACCCGAGGTGGTCAGTAGATTTGGACTTTCTCTCTCTTCTCTCTCATTCTTCCTATAAATTGTAAGGAGGGGCTTCTTTCTAAAGGTTGGACATTCTTGTTTTGCCCTCCTTCTTCTCTTTGGCAGTGAATCTGTGGAGTTAAAACCTCCCATTTAAAACTCAGAATGCAGCCTTTGCCTCTTGGCATTTTGCAGTTGTGTCAGATCAATCTTTGGAGCAAATTAATGCATGTCTGTGGATGATTATCAACCCTCTCAGTGTTTATTTGCATCTTCTTGATCTTTCACTGCAAATCTGGTTATCTGTGCATGATCTTGCATTACATTTTTATGGTCTGTGTTTATTGGCAAGACAGGTGTTCTTCATTCCTCGGTGCATCACCTCTGTTAGTTTAGGTTTTATTTTCTGCATTTTCTTACCCCTGTCTCCTTGGAAAATTAGATTAGGTTTTGAGTAGACCCTCTGCATTTTTACGTGTGCATCTGAACAGAGGAATAGGAACCGGCCTTCATCCGGAGAGCTTTTCCGATTTCGCAAGGTCCCACACTTGGGAAAAGCTCCATGTTATGCAATCATACTGAGAATCTGCAACCCATCGAGTTACAGAGTCCCAGGGGTGCTGTGATTTCGCATCAACATATACATTCGTCTGGGAAGAAAATATCCGTGCAATTACTCAGTACCATTGATCTTTTGGTTTTGCCTCTAGTGGCATTTTTTATTCGATGTTCTTTGGTCTCTTCCCTTCTCTCCTGTTCTTCCCCGATGTCAATTCTTGCCGACATTGTTTCTTCTTTCTCCTTCCTCCTCCCTTCTTAGGGTCATGCTGTTTTAAGCCCACCCTTCTCCTTTCTTCTTCTTCTCTTTTCTTCTCTTCATATGGTGGGGCCTTGCCCTCTAGTTCATAGCTTCTGGTCAAAAGTGTTTAATCATTAAAAACACACTCAATATATCGTAAATATCTTGAACTCAAAGAAAATAAATCTTCTTTTTCATTATTCATTCATAAATTGCAATGCTTCATAAATAATAAAACAACTCCCAACTCGAGTTACCAAGAAAAATCTAACTATCTTTGACTAAATCTACTCTAGATGGAAAAATTTACTATTTTTAGCAGCTTTACTGTAACCTACTATTATTAGTAAGTTTGCACGCTTATTCGACGGGGATGAAAATTACCACGCATCTTCTACATGCCTAAATTAGAGTAATTTCCAAATTTCTAACCTACTATACATTCAAGAGATTAAAATTAACTAATGCCCTAAAATAGGAAAAACTGAACTACAACTTAAATCCTAATTCTGCCCCTAAATGGCGGATTTCACTCAAAAATGTGCCGAAAATGGCTCCAACTCTAGAGTAGGGTAGGTTTATTGGTGTGTTTGTCTCATCGAAACAAGTTGTTTAAAAAAAATGTACTCAAACAAACACTCGGATCAAAAGTTATGACCATTTCAAGTTTTTGCTAAAAATAGTGCATAAATTTTGATCAACGGAGGATTTGGGCATCTCTACGCCGAGGAGGAGTGTTAGGGAGATATGTTTAGTTTTATCCTCCATCTCCGACTACATCCTCAAAAGGTCTATCCATCTGGAGACGGATAAAGACCAAATTTTGTTCGATTACGATCCATGTTTAGTTTCGTGTTGAATAACCCGTATAGGAGCAGAGATATGTGTAGACAAAAGTGATGTTAGTATGCAAATGTAAATTAGCAATAAAACCAAACTAGTTCCTAATCTAACATACCTACTATCTACCTCCTGATTGAGATGGATAAAAGGGAGAAAGAGTGTTATACCTACACTTACCTACAAGATCCAATGTTCTTCCTTGTTTCTTTGGATGTGCTCAAGATAGTCATTACTATTGCTTCTTGATTTGTGGGATGATTTAGTGACAGTAACATCCCCTTATTAGATGATGATTTTGTTTTATGGAATGCTTGATGATTAAGAGCTTTGCTTGGAAGTATTTTGGTAACATATATTTACACTTTCAAAAGATGGTATCCATGGAGGGTGTCACTCCAATTTATATTTAGAGGAGGGGAAAATGGAGGGTTGAGATATTGCCATGCAAATGGTAGATCAATGGTGGAGAATTGGTGAGAATGGAGAAAGATCTAGAATTGGAAAATTCTACATATTAGAAGAAATATTTGAATATTTGAATATGGAAGAGAGAAATTGGAGAGGCTTCTAGAAATAGAAGCCTCTCAGTATTTGGAGGATTTGTTAGTTTCGAATTAGGTGAAATTAAATGTGATTATTGGAGTGATTAGATGGAGAAGCTAGGTGTAGAGTAGGTATAGAGTAGGTGGTAGGTGGGTGGTAATTTTAAATTCCTAGAAAATAGTTAATAAGGATTAGTTAATGAGATAATAAGATGTAATAATGGATTTATATGATTAAGGATGAGATGGGATTATTGGGTGAATAATGAGAATTATTGAGGTATGATAATTAGGGATAATAATAATTAATCTCATGATTAATTATTATATAGTTAGTGATGGGGAGGGATTAATAATGTATAATGAGTATGTTGTTTGCTTGAATGAACATGTCAACATTTTAAATGTCTACAATTTTCCCCTTTTTGAATGGTTATTACGTAGTAATGATCATTCAAAGAAAGAGAGACGACGAGATATATAGTAAAGGTGATGCACCCTCGAGGGGTGGGCGAAGAGAAAACGAGTCGGATGACCGCAAAAGATGAAAGGTCCAAGTTAGTGGATGAATGAAGAGTAGAGAATGAGAAAATTTGTAGATGTAGAGGTTAAGAAGATTAGATAATTTAAGGGATTAAAATTTGTGAATAATTAGATTAGGGAAGTAAAGGATGGAGGGTTCAGAGAAACAAAAATTAGATGATAAGAGGATTAGAGGATTAAGATAAATAAGAGGAGGAGTTATGAGATTTTGGAATGAAGTATGCCCAGACTAGGGTGAAAATATAAGATTAGAATATGTCCTTGTTAGGGGTTAGGGTTTTGAGGAGTTTTTAACTAGAGGATGCCCAAAATAAGGGGTGTAGATTAATCAAAGGATGCTAGATTAGATGATGTGAGATTTTGAGATGATCAATTTTGTGAGATGATGATAATACTTGATTGATTGATAAAAGGTTTTGAAAGATGCCCCAACCTAGGGAGAATGGTAGTTGTGGGCCTTGGATTTGAGTGATGAAGTATTGATTGGATAGGGAGATAAGGAGATTATATAGTGAGTTGAGTGATGAATAAGATGTGACCTAAAAGATGATGTTAGAAGGGGTGTGCTTCTAAAAATACCCGTGATGATCATCATTAGCAATGTGATTAATGTGGCATGGAGCGGAGGATGCACTAGGGCATAAAGACCATGGTGACAAAATTACCAGATGCCCTTGTCCTTTTATCAATGGAAAAATTTATAGAATGATGGTCCTCATATCACTAGTGGCGTGGAAAACGAGCTCCTAGAGGTTTTTAGGGCATCACTTTGTGGGTATAAAAGGGCTTTGGGGACCATGGGACGAGTAATTTTCACCGCACATAGTAGAGAACAAGAGCCCTTGAGAGAGCATGATTGCCTATGCGAAGATTATTAAACACCGATCGATCGAGTGAGGACTTACCAAAGCGACCAACAACCGATGGAGCGACTGGTGAGTACCTTGTGATTTTTATTGTTTGTAATTTTTTCATTTTTGAGGTTTTTTAGTTTTTTTAAGGTTTTTAGGGTAAGTTTAGGCGCTAGGGGGTATGAAGTGGCACTTATGCGACGAATTAGTGCCTATGCGCCAATTGTAGCACATAAGCATCGTTGAGGGAGGCTAGGATGAGTTTAAGCTCCTATGTGGTAAGGAAGGGTTGTATTTTTGCACCTATGTTATAGATTAGTGCCTATATTTTACATTGGTGTATATGTATGAGATTTAGTGCTGTGTTATAAATAAAAGCACCTTTTTCAAGTCTCGGTTGAAAGAAAACAAAATGACACTTATGTACTGTGGGGAATGGAAATGGTGTCTATGTTCTAAAATGACACCCATGTTATGAAATGATGCCTATGTTATGAAATAACGCCTTTTATGAAATGGCGAGTTTGACATAAAGTGGCATCTATGTTGATGAAATGGCACCTATGCCATAAGGTTGGGAGTTAGGGTTTTGTAAGGGGTGGATTGTTGAAAATAGAAGTTAATAAGTTGGGTAATGATGGGTGGGGGCTAATATAAGTTGTTTGATGTGTGCATGAGGTTTTAGGTGTCCTTTAGGTTAGGCATCGATGTTCATCCTCATTAGCACATTTATTAGGGGTTTGGACCGGAGGTGGAGGATGATTAGGCATTTTTGTTGCACATACTGGGAATACATCATGTAGTTATGATGTCATTTATGTGGGCATAACGAGGCTTATTAATGACACTGGAATAACGATGGCACTCAAAGATGAGTACTTGTTAGCTACTAACGAGAGAGATGAAGGTGACATTAGCGGATGTTCACCAGATATATTAGCTTCCCGTGGAGGGGGAGTGGGTGGTATGTCATAGGGGAGGCTTGGAGTGTGATTGAGGCTTTTAACAAATTTGGAGGATGCACCCCACTTGGGATTACAGATAGACTTAGGGATTTATTTCAGAGAGGGGTACATGGAGTAGGTATTGATGTTATTATGCTCCTTGATCAGCTGCATTTTATTTCTAGATGATGGAGGTCGGTATTTTAGTATTGGATTTGTAGGTGTGGTCCATGTTATGTGGTAGTCTGAGACTGTGTTTGCATGGGATCCTGTGTTATTGGCACATTTGTACCAAGACTTACATAGGGTAACCTATCAGAGAGGTAACAATATGAGAGAATGCATCCTTATGTAGATCTATAGCTATGACCATATAGCACTAGGTAGGCCACTCAACATTTGATAGTAGTGACGCGTTGGGGAGCTATCAGTATGCAGGTGATATCTTTGCATGGGTAGGAGGGAGTACCTAGGAGAGATGGACTAGAATAGGAGCCGGATATATGAGCTACGACCGTGAGATATTACATGGAGGCCATACCTATAATATGAGGCATGGGAGGGGAGCAGGTTTAGCTAGGGAGGATCTAGACACCATTCTATTTGATGGAGGGCCAACCATACATGATAGATAAGTATCGGCCATATCATGTACTATGACAATTGGGCACGATTCAAGACATTCTTATGGGCCACTATGTGTTTACACGTGTTGCATGAGATTCGAAGATGGGGTGTCATGTTCTAGTAAATATGGTGAGGACCAATTTTGATGAGTTGTAGGTTATCCCATGGGAACCTTTACCAATGGTGGAGGATTGGGGACCTGCTCATGGATATGTTGAGTGGTGGGGGGATTAGACCGACTAGATTGACATGGCTATCAAGTGGGATGAGATTTTTCATGGCCACCGATAGGTATACAAGGGGATGTCATAAGGGTAGGAAATAATGGTCCATATACCATAGGGTTAGGTAGAGGAGGAGCTATATTGGGCACCACCTATTATAGTATTGGGTGGTCCTCCGGTGCAAATAGCAAGTGGTTCACTCACATGTACAGTTGCACTAGTTCAAGTCTAGATAGGCCCTGATGTGGATGTGATGGAGGTAAATGATACTATGAGGCCATTATATGTAGTTATTCTATCACATCCGGATACAACAGACCATCCGGCTCATTTGTGATAGGGACAAGGGTTTTAGTGCCAACCAACATAACGGGGTCAGTGATATAGGTGCGAGCTACATGCTCATATTAATAAGTTGAAGACAGAGGCTTGTGCATGAGCCGTGGAGATAACAAGGTGTGGAGTAGAGGGGATGCACAATTGATAGAGATACCTAACTTGAGACAAGTAACTAGTATATTGACGTTGTTGATGGGTCAAGAGGTAGGGAGGAGGGATGTATAGATTGCTTAGTTACATGTGGGGAGTTGACATAGACACGACATGCAAAGTGGAGGGTTTGAGATAGGAGTGAGATCAAAGCTTTTACAATATCATGACAGTGTCAATGTCAACATGATACTTGTAGATAGAGATATGGCCCTTTGGATGTAGAGAAAGAGGGGAGTGAGACACAGGGTGGTTCGCAGGGAGCAGGTCAACAACACCCCTACTACGTCTTAGGGGTAGAACGGAAGACGCCTCTTGGAACAATATCAGGTCGTATTGGAGGATATGCCATACTATGAGATCCTTATGGCTCATCAGTTGTTAGAGGCACAATGGTATGCAAAGTACCTAGCTGAGTAGAGATTTAGACATCCGACGACCTTAGGGAGTACTGCTAGTGTCTTACAGCCTCCACCAGATGGTGCAGTTGATGATACTAACATCTCAGTGCAATGATGAGTGGCCTTTTTTATAGGTGTACATATGTGGCCGATAGAGACTATTATTGTTTTATCATATCATGTTTTTTATTGGATATTTAGTGATTATGACTAGTTATGGTCACATTTTTATGTATTTGTATTAATGACACATGATGTATTATTTATTTTGTTGATGAGATCATGATGAGCTACGATGATGTAGTATTTATTTTGTATTGATGATAGTGAAGATGCTTTTTATGTCATAAGTTGATGTTGTTTTTAGTGTAAATGTGATGATTATTGCGATGTGATGGTATTGTTACAATTATCATGTATGATTTTATTTATGATGATGTTGGTGCTTTGATGAGATAATGTTATGTGATTTAGTTTTGATGATATGTGATGATGATGTCATAGATGATTATTTACTTTATTTTTTTATTGTTATGATGGTATTATTTTTGGTCTTGATGATGGTGGCGTATAGTGTTTTGTGTGATTGTATGATGGCTAATATATATTAGAGGAGTTGGTATTTTTATTTATTGATGTATAAAGGACATAATTGATGAGGTTTTGTTGTCTCCTAAAAATTGCTCTATGTTTCCATACCCAAATTCAATT
The DNA here is from genome assembly GCA_018340775.1 of Taxus wallichiana var. yunnanensis. Lineage (NCBI taxonomy): Eukaryota > Viridiplantae > Streptophyta > Pinopsida > Cupressales > Taxaceae > Taxus > Taxus wallichiana. The sequence continues at coordinate 208,396,146 of CM031240.1, forward strand.
TTTTTGAGCTCATGCCCTTTGTTGGTGTTTAAGCCAAGTTAGAGATTTAAGAAATTAGCAAAAGTCGTGCCCTATTGTTGTTTAAGAATCTGTTTTGCTCATTTTGAGAAATTCTCCATCTCTTGGTCTATGCACGAAATATCCTCTATACAATCTCCTTTGTGATCAAAATTGTTCGCTTGTTCTATGGCCTAGGTCATCAAATCATTGTTTTGCCTCCATGCCTCTGGTTTGTGAAGGAAATTCAAAAACTAAACTGAAAATGATGAAGTTCTCTTCCTATGTGTATTTTTCCGCAATCGGGAACGATGGGCATTTCTTTCCCCATCGATTTTTGCCTCAACATCCCCGAGTGATACGCGGGTATGTCTGATTGGATGTGGTTTGGTCATACTTCAAAACCCAGCGGAAGCATCCACATGTCGCAACAACACAACTCCAAGGGTCCAAGGGACAATCTTCAATTAAGCGCGAGATTTCCACGTGTCCTAGGTACAAAATGAAGGTAAAATCAGCTAAGTATGGAAGGCTCAACAGACAGATCCATGTGTCACAATGACATAACTCTAGGGGAAGGGTCCGAGGGACAATATTCAATTAAGCGAGGATTTCCACTTGTCCTAGGTACAAAATGAAGGTAAAATTGGCTAAGTATGGAAGGCTCAGTGGACGGCTCCACGTGTCGCAACGGCATAATTCAAGGTGGGGTAGAAAAGGTCAATTACCAAATCAGTGCCAGATCGCCACGTGGTCGGATTCATTGGAGAGGCAAAGCCCGCCATTGAAAAGTCAAAGTGGACGGGCAAGCCATCGGGGGATTTGAGATTTTGAGCCTCTTTGTAAAAAAGGTGAAAAATTAAAAAGTAACCCGCATCCCCGATCAAGCTATCAGGGAAAAAGTCAAAGGTGAAACCCACTGTTGAAAATTCAAAGTAGACGAGTGGGCCATTTCGGGGCACTTTTGGAAATTTAACCAAATTTCCAAAAGTGAAGTAAAAGATCTAGAATGCTTTGCGGCTCCACCAAGGTCTCGGGCCCGTCGTTGAAAAGTCAAAGCGGAAGAGCGGGTCGGCGGAGGGATCTGAGTTTTTGAGCCTTTTTCCAAAAAAGGTTAAAATGTTTAGAAAAGAGTCGTGACCCCGTCTCCAACCAGAACCTGCCACGTGTCTAAGTTGAAAAGTCAAAGTGGGGTTGTGGGCCAATTTGTTCCAAATTACCAAATCTCACGGAAAATCACAAAATACGAAAGGCTTCCCCCGTGACCGCTCCAATCCCTTCCTGCCATGTGGACAACCCAATTTCAAAGTTAGAGGAGAAAATCAAATGGTCTATATTTAAACTGGAAAATCAATGTAACGGTTGCTTTACAAGATCTAGTTTTTAACCCGCCATGAGCATTTCCTTCACAATAGAGGAATTTGAAAAGGCGTTGAGGATTTGCGAAGTTGTAACGGTTTCTTGCAGAAGAATATAATGGCTTCTCAAAGCCATTCCAAGGGGTTGGCGATTGATTTCAAAAAGACCAGAGTGCTCTGTACCTAGAAAAGATAGAAAATGCCATTCTTCTTCTATTTTCTCTTCTTCCTCGAATTTCTTCCATTCTCAAGCTATGTACAAACTCTGCTTGAGCTTCAATAATAAAAGAAGGAATTTTTACCTCTTTGATTGAGGAATTAATTGGTACTTTGTGACCAATGAGTTTCATTCGATCTTGTAGCTTCTCCTGCGGATTTGTTTTTCTTTTGACTATAAATGCATGTAAATGAAATTTCTAATTGATGTGTGTGGGCATCTGATATTCTACTCACAACATTAGTTTTCTCCTACCTCCATTTCCACTCCCCTTCCCCTTTCCAAGACAAAGTTTCTTCTCTAAGTGAGACATTACTAGCTTTACCATAGGATTAGTGGAGTGCCCCTGCTAGATATTTGGTCGAAAGGCCACTATTGAAAGCCATCTTTCATGTATGCACCTATGGAAGCTGCATCGTTCAAGTAGAGGGACTTAGATTTCCATTGCGTTGGCTTGAAACCCACCAATTTGTTCACAAGACAAATTTTCTCGCCAACAAGTTTCTAATGATGATGTATGTTTATGATGGATAGTAGTTTCTTATTAATTATTTGATAGTATTTGATAATACTATTGATGATTTATGGGATATGGATAGGATAATGATGATGGTTTTTATATTTTATGTAGTGCTAGATGATTAGATGTAATGATGTTATAGTTTGTGTTATGCGATGGTTTATTATGAGATGTATTATTGAGTGTAATAATTTGGTGATGTTTTATTTATTTATGTGGATAATGCGATGATTCATTTAGATATGGTAAATGTGATGGATTTATTAAAAGAAAAGTTAAAATAGAAGTTAAATTTGTAAAAATATTTACAACACAACCATTACTTGAATTGAGGCAGAATAGTAGAGAGAAAGGGAAGTGATTTTAGAAGGGGATGGGTATCAATAATAGGTAGATGGGGGGATATAGAGAAAATAAGGCCTCAAGATCATACAAGGGTTTTATTTCTCATCATTTGACTTAGATTCTACTAAATGTTACAGTTCCCAAAATATGACTATGTATAATACGACTTTAGCTAGGATTAGGATAGTGTTGCTAGTCATGATAGATCCTTTGTTTCATAGTGAGGGTCAAAACAAGTCTAGATATGGGAGTGTAGGATGTGAAGAAGGATGATAATATGAGTATGGATGAAGGGTTTTCCCAGTGTGTTGATTGAGTTTGGTAGGGTACTAGTGGACATAAGATCTAGTTTATCATAGCGTCGGAAGCCGGTTTTCACCATAGTACTTGCCCAAGACGCCACCAAAGTGGTTTTCACCATTGGAAATATTATTTTTTATTTTTGTTTTTGTTGATTTTTACTTTTATTTTTTATCTTATTTTAATTTTGAGTGGTGGGCACTTAGGCATAGAAGTGTCAAAGATGCATGATATTCAAGGGCTCGTCCAACTCATACCCATAACGAGTAGAAAACTTATAAGAAACTGATTTGAATTTGGATATGAAGATGTAGGGTTCGAGCCAATTAGGTTCGAACTTGTGTTTCTTTTCTCGATCAACATTAGTATTATGTTGATTTTCTTTGAGGACTAGGTCACCAACTCCAAACTCGTGATCTTTAATGCACTTGTTATAATGTCTACGGAGGTGGTTCTAGAAGCTTTTAGATGATCCAGGGCTTGAAGGAATATCTCATCTAGAAGTTCTAGTTCTTGGAGGTGATGGACATGATAGTCCTCTTCGTCAATGAGGTGTTAGAGAGAAATGTGAAGGGAAGGGAGCTTGATCTCAATAGGCATGATTTCCTCAGTGTTGAAGACAAGAGTATATAGGGTGGAGCCAGTGGGGGTGCCAATGGATTACTGTTCCTTTTTTTAGAATATGGGAAAATGGATGGAACTTGTCAGCGAGCTATGCTATAAATCCTCTAATGGCTTGAATTTTTCCTTATTGACTTCTGAGTTGTTTGAGATTCATGGCCGAATGAATTTAAACCATAACTTTTACTTTATCTGGGTCAATTATATTCCGTGATGTGAGACAATAAATTCAAGATTTTTTCCCAAGGTGACACTCAGTATCGCTTCGAACAACGTGACAAGTGTCCCAATGATGATACAAGTCTCCTCACAAGGTGTTCGGAATCCGGAAAAGATCTCCAAGTATGCGTTAACATCCCGTATGCCCTGCTTAGTCCCTGCGTCCTTTGTTTTCCCCTTTTCTTCTCTTTTCTTGGCCTTTTGCTCTTCGCTGACGAAACGCGCCCGCATGGGCGGCGGTCTCGTGACCGCCGCCCGATCGTGGTGGCGGTCCTATAACCGCCGCCCGCTCATCGCGGTGGTCCTTACGCGCTTTCCGAAAGCGTTTTAACGCGACTCACGTAAAAATCAACGTTTCACTAGCTTTTCCTTGCCGACTTGGGCTTGCATTTATATTTTTGGTCCCTTGGAATAGTGTTTGGCCATTGTTTATAGTTTAAGAGTTCAGTTTAGTTTTAATCTTTGGGTGAATGAAAAGCTATAAATAAATGGTTTGTGCACAAACAAATGGTCTCCCCTCATTCACTTTTCATGCTCTCATTTTCATAGTTCAGTCTATTATTTTTTTAGAAGCCATAGTTTCATTCCTTTGCATGTTTAGTTAGCATTGTTCAGCTGTTGGTAAGCCACATACCCATCTTGTGCAGGCAGTACTGTTATTTCACCCAATCCATTGGAGTAAAATAGCTTAGGAAGCCATTAAAGTTGCAGGTTTTGCTCCTCAAAACAAGATAGTTTCAGGTTCTAGACGCTTTATGTTGCATGACCCGCAATAAATCCCGCTAGGAATTGCATAAGCCAAGCTCTGTACTCTTGCACTATCCCTCTCCTACTCACATTATATTCAGTCTGCATTCTGAGCTGCCTTTGTCCCAAAATCTACTTCTATTGATGCTAGCATTACATGCTTTTCTGGATTCACGTGAACACAAAGGAACAAGGAGATCACACTGAGGGGACAAGATCACACACACCATCGGATTCGCCACTATTCTAGGAATCCAGGTTCTAGCTTTCAAAGTTCTAAAGTTAGAAATATATCAAATAGAGTAGATAATCACTTCTTTTCAGTTAAGTTTACTTTCGATATTGCAGGAAGTGGGGATTGATAGTTTCTGAGAAACTATGATTCATTCCTCACTTCTGAGGTAGGATCGAGAGTCTGGCAAATAGATTAAGCAAGTTATTTCATTATTTAGAATAGATCTACAAATTACACAGACAAATAACTACACTCGGTTATTTTGTTTGTTTTAAGTTTTATCTTAGTTGTCAAATTCTAGATATGTTTAAATAATGCTTTTCTTAAATTCTTAAAAGTTTCTCGAGAAAAATAGAAGTTATATAGTTTTTAGATTTATTCCATGTAGTTAAAATTTGCTTTATTATAGCTTAGATTTACATTAGTGTTTTCAGTATGACAATCACGGGACCTAGGGAGCCCAGGGAATACGTATTTGAGCCAATTGTGCCTCAACCCAACCTCGTCGTAGCAATAGTTGACATAGACCAAAATCTCAGGATCCAAGTCTTCCAAACAATGATTTACGATCGATCACCTCTCATTGTGTGGATTAAATATAGAAGACGACCAAGCACACATGTTTTGGTCAAATCAACCGAACTACAGATTACCCTAGGCAAACATACACATGACTGTAGAAGGGTTCGAAAGAGAACAAACCTTTGGTTGTGATCCTTTGGTCCCACAACCAGATGCAGGAGACACTCTTCTAGATATAGATACAGCCTTAAGAATCTAGGTTGCAAGAACACCTGTGAGGTACTCGAGAAGATTGCGCAGTTATTAATCCTAAATATAGAAGTTGAGAAAGAATATGATTATTGGATACTAGGGATTAGGACTTGATTTCGTACATGACCATAGTAGGACCACAACAACCAAGAGTCTACGGTTGTGATCCACAAATCCCGCAACCTAACGAATCCATAAGTTAATCAGATATAGACACTGGCCTACACATATTAGTATTTAGATCTACCCCACTTCCACCCACCATCGTCGAACAGTTGTCCTTACTAGATATAGCGGCTAACAAAGCTAGAGAATTCTTGACTAGGCCAAAGAATCATCCATAGAGTCGATTGTATTCATTACCCACCATATGACCTTATCTGGAGACATACACGAAACTATCCCAGGTCATTTTCCACGTATTCCACAACCCATAGATCGAATCACGCCAGAGATCGATATTGATTGGATCCTTCGAGCACTCATCCTCGCGATCGATCTAAAGCACACCATTTTAGGTTAGAAGGGCCTTCTTTGCCTTAGATTCGCAAATTCCACTAGTGCGTATTGAAGACATTAGATTGCCTAACTAGTTTGTCTGCATCCCATGCATATTCCATCCCCACCGGCTATCTCGGCATGACCTTGGGAGGTCGGGCACGCTAAGAGTTACTCGTAGATTTCACGCCGTCATTACTTTTCCTAAGCATAAAAATTGGTGAACCCGACGTGAAACAAACAAAATTAGTGAAGCTGACGTAAACTTCCTACTTTCTAATTCGAAGTCATAGTATCACGTGTTCTTCCAAGTTTAGTATACTTTTCATCTTCTCCACCTCATTAGCTTTCACGAATCATTTTGGTCTCTCCCATTATTCTCATGGTATTCATATACCCCGAATATGTCGGGATTCGATGCATATGGCGTGACCCCTCTGGGTCTTGAGGCATACTACGCCCAAGTAACAGGCAATCATCACCCTCACTCTCGGTATGGGGGACAATTACTCAACTAATCAATGTCAACACAAACTCCAAGAATCATATATAATTCATCTTTTCAAACCGAGGAGTTAGATCAACCCCTCGAAAACAACAAACAGAGCCTTGTGCTCGAATAATATGACGTTTACTGAGAATGCGGGTTCATCTCCTCGATGCTACTTAGACCACAAAATAGTAGACAATCGACTCCATACCGGTCTTAGATGATGAACAATCAATACGTTATCCTAGAGTGAACAACATTCTCGGGGTATGTACCCACCTGTAGGAGGTTTACAAACGCAACCCGAGGTCTCTTTCCAAGAAAATACCTCTATGCCCTTGCATATAGGAAATACTCTCAGAGAAACTTGGCAAGATAGCGATCAGTTCATAGCAAGATATCACATGCCTATACAACACCAAGGTATACAACAAACGCCGCTAAGGCAAAGCACCGTGACTTCACCAAATGAAGTCATTTCAACGTTAGTAGAAAAAGTGAGAGGGTTAGAACTTGCCCAAGCAAGTCAAAATTTGCAGTTCATGCAAACAGGAAGTTCCAATCCTCCATGCTATCCTAGCCAAGTAGATCTCTTCACAGGAGTAGGCACGTTAGGTATGCCTCCTCAGTATCCACAACAAACGCCAACTAGGCCCATCATCTCTAACACCATTCCTCCCGGTCTAGTATCAAACAATCCATTCCTGGATAATACCCCGTCATACTTAAACATGTACTCCAAATCACCACAAGGAGATATGTTCTCCTCTCCCGGCATTTTTGCTCAAACGCAGGGACTTCCCTATGCCCCTGCCAACGCATACGCTGCGCCATATCAACAACCCATCCCACCACCACTCCCTCAGCAACCACCATCAATGGTCGAAACCTATGCGATAGGGACTTATTCAGAATATCTGAAAGAGCCCTTAGACTTTGCCATATGAAGCGTCATGCTTCCAAGACCCCTTCCCGATTTACCCAAGTACAAAGGTGAGGGAGATCCAAATGCGCATATCAAAGCTTACGCTATAGCCATATGCGAACTACTCCCTTGAGATGGGGTTGTTGCTAAAATATTCCCCAAAACCTTGGAAGGTATTGCTCTCGACTGGTATTATAGAATACCTGAGGCTTCTATACATTCATTCAAACAACTTGTGTCTGAGTTCATTAAGGCATTTGACATTAACAAACTGTTAAGAACATGAATCAGGGAGTTCTTACACATCAAACAAGAACACAACGAATCATCACCCATTTCATCCAAAGGTGGCGTACGCTTCTTTATTCTTCAAACAAGTTCTCCAAACATGGATCGATGGAACTATGCGATTTATTCCTTCACTCTCTCACAGAGAGGTGAAGGAAGAAGTCCAGAGTTCCCACTAAGAACTTATGATGAAGTACTTGAGAGCGCTCTTCGAATAGATCAAGCAAGAATTGATAAAGTGGTCGTAAGACATATGGAACAAACGGGAGGTTAATCACCTCCACCGTAACACTACAACTACCACGAATGTCAATCAAGGACCTAAAATCCTTAACAAAAATCGGGTGTAATAACCGATGGAGTAACCGACAGCCCAAGAAGGTAAATGTTGTCAATACTCCATCACAAACAAACAACCAATGAAATAACAACTTTACCCCAACGATCAATACAAAGGATTCTAACCATCCACAACAACAACAATGGTGAAATCCCATCCAAGGGCCAAGCCAAAACTCATTTGGCTATCAAAACCAAAATCAAAGCCAAAAACAACAAATGCAAAACTTCAGTAATCGTAATAGTGCAATAGTTTGATCGAGTTTTAGGCCACAATATACACCAAACCAACAAACCAGAATTACAATCCCAATTCATATTGTGGTTTCCACAAGATTCGAGGTCATGATACTAGAACGTGCCGTGACTACAATAAATTCATGCAACGCTTACTGAAGAACAAAGACAGATTCTTCATGCATTTGTTTTTGGCAGATCCCATGTCACCACCACCAAGCACGCTCGCGGGCGCTTCCCCGAATGCTCCCTCAAGATCTTTAACGATCCACTCCCAAATCATGATAATAACAGACTAAATCCAACTCGGGACAAACAAGGGTGCAATGACGGAACAATGATCATGAAGCCTCGACTTCACTAAATCCATCATTGCGCCACAATTAGGAAATCACCGAGACCCAAGATAGTCGGTTTGGTAGAACTAGACGCCGAACTACCTATCGAAGCTATAACAAGAACACGAGAGTATTTCTCTCAATCAAGCCCAAGTCACCCGCCGTAAAAACAAAAGAGTCAACAAAATAAGAAAACCCGAAGGTGCCTATGATTTAATTAGTGACCTAACAAAACCTTATCGCACATTTCATTTTTAGACTTACTAAAAACTCTCCCGCTCTGGCTGGCTGCTCTTTAGAAGCATTAGGTTTAGGTCATCTAATTAACATCACTCCACCTCCCGAAACACAAGTGAACCATGTAGATTTTGATATCCATCCTCCGGCACGGTGAACAAGGATGTCGAATTCATATTCGAAATAAGTAAAAGGCCTACAGATGTCGAGATCACACGCCGAGGCGATCCACCTTACACTTACAAGTATGGGTTTATAATAACTATGTAAAACGGGCAATGGTTGATTTATGGGGTCAGTAGTTAACATAGTCCCCTTCTCTTTCCTCCAAAACTAGGATATGGGGAAACAAACTGCTCCACCACTCGAAATACATTCGAGAGGCTATGATAGCCTTAAAGCCACTTCGATAGGAACCATAATACTACCGGTCACCTTAGGACCCAAAACAATCCTGACTGAGTTTTATATTATAGATCGGGAAACTAATTATAATATGATCCTCTACGACCATGGATACACCGAATGAAGGCAATCCCTTCTACGTTATTTCAAGAAGTAAGATTCTTCAGATCTAGGAAAGGTGTTTCAGAGCCAAAGGCAATCCAAAACCTTTCGATATACACCTAGCTGACTTAAAGAAAAGACCAGGTGTGCACTCGGAATTTGAACTTCCAACAAACCAACTTAATAAACCCACTAACGCAAAACCAGAGGAGAAGTTGGTACCTACAACGGATCTTGAAACTATCAGCATAACCAAAACAACCCCAACCCCCAAAGATAAGGCTAACACTATAGAAACAGTATCATTAGGGACTACTGCAAAAATCATTGAGTTAATAGAACAAGATTTACCAATGTTCTTACCATTTGATTCAGTAGGCATAGGATATTCCCTAGGTGTTGGTTCCCTTCCAGCAGAGGATCTCTGCATGGTAGAAGTGGAGTGCGCAAATGCAGCAGATACCCCAACATCTATACTCCCAGCTAAGTATTGGACTCTCCATTTTGATGGAGCTAAATGCCGTTATGGAGCGGGGGCAGGTATAATTCTTACTGCCTGAAGAGAAAGTCCTGCCATTTGCCTTTAAGCTAAATTTTGAATGCACAAACAATGACGCTGAGTACGAAGCCCTCCTCCTTGGCCTCACCTTAGCCAAAAGAATTGGTGTTGATAACATCAGAGTCTTAGGAGACTCACAATTAGTGACAAACCAAGTTTCTGAAGTATACGAAACCAAAGCCGAACACTTGCAGCTTTACAAAAAAGTTGTGTTAGATTTAAGCAAGGCGTTTAACTTTATATCTATTGAAGCAATCCCGCGAGAGAAAATCTTCGCCGATTCAATAAGAACTTCAGCATCACGTTTTACTCCAAGCAATGAGTTAGAGGATACCCATTTCACGGTATCCATTCGTGATGAACCATTGATAAAAACAATGACAAATCCCCTTTTAAACAGAAGTGAATCTACCATTCTGGATCATGTTAATAGTGATGTGGCTACTTTGGATTACTTAAACACCTATGCAGCACTACATCTCTCCCATCATATGCTAGATTTGTCCTTAATTCCACATTCGTCTTCCTACTTTGGAAATCCCATGATGGATCTCCCCTCACAAATGGAACCTAGCATATACGTAGTAGAAAATGGGGATGATTTGGATTTACCTCCAGCACCACCTGAGTTCGAAGAGGGTAACGCCTCTTTGATTGAAGAAACAATCGATGTCAACATCGGGACAGAAGACGAACCAAAAATCTTGAAATTAGGGTCCTTGTTAATCCTGAAGAAGTAGAAATACACACTCGCATCCTCAAAGAACATCAAAGCTTTTGCATTTAACTATAAGGAAATGACAGCGCCAGCACCACACACATCGCAAAGGCACAACCTCGTCACTAAATCTGATGCAAAGCCGCTATTAAACAAAAATCAAGACCCATGAAACCAAGGTGGCTCTCATGGTGAAAGAGGAGGTAATAAAACTCCTCCGTGTAGGATTCATCAAACTAGTCGACTACTCCCAATGGGTATCTAATATCGTTCCTGTTCTTAAGAAGAATGGAAAGATACACATCTGCATAGATTTCCGAGACATCAACAAAGCATGTCCTAAGGACGACTTCCCATTACCATCCATAGATGTCATTGTTGATGCAACAACCGGATTTGAACTTTTGTCTCTCATGGATGGATTCTCAGGATATAATCAAATTAAAATATTTGAGCAAGATCAAGCTAAAACCACATTTATAACTCCTGGGAACTTATCTATACGTTATGCCATTTGGCTCAAGAACGCCGGTGCTACGCATCACCGAGCTATGATGATATACATATTCCACGATTTAATTCATAAAATCGTGGAATCCTACGTAGATGACTTGTTGGCTAAAGCCAAGAAGCGTTGTGACCATCCAAAAGTCCTCCGCGTCATTCTTTCATGCCTAATAGAATACAGAGTCACGCTAAATCCAGAGAAATGCGTCTTTGGTGTAACAGGGGAAATCTCCTAGGTTACATCATATCGTCACGAGGATAGATGTTGATCCAACCAAAATTGGCGTGTCCTCGAAATGGTTCCACCTTCAAATAAACTGAATCAGTCATTTCTCGGAAAACTTGGTGCAATACGAAGATTAATCCCAGACTTGAGCTTCGTCATTCATCCAATCAACAATTTACTCAAGAAGGATTATAGCATTGATTGGACCGAAAACTACAATGAAGCTTTTGACACAGTTAAGCGTTTCTTGTTGTCACCACCTACGCTAATGCCGCCTAAACTAGATCACCCGTTAATTTTGTATTCACGAGCCACCGATGTCTCGTTGGCTTGTATGTTGGCCCAAGAAGACGATGACAAGAGGGAACGCGCAATTTATTTCATTAGTCAAACATTACTTGACTATGAAACACGTTATACATAGGCAGAACGAGAATGCCTTGCTATAGTCTTTGCTACTAAACGCTTAAGACACTATATGTTGAATCAAGAAACGAGGGTCATGGTAAAAATGGACCACTTACGAACTTTCCTCACACAAGGATCCTTGTCTAAAAAGGCTGGGCATTTTATAACCTTAATGGGGGAATTCGAATTAACATTTATAAATCAGAAGTCGGTTAAAGGAAAAATCATCGCAGATTGGTTAGCTGATAACCCATTAGATGGAGGTGATTTAGTAGATTTAGACTTTCCAGATGAGTGCATATACTACATCGAAACCTGACCCTCTATCTCTAAGTGTCCTTGGTACACTGATATCATTAACTATATCATGGACCATACTTATCCGGAATGAGCTACCCACAACAAAGAAGACGGTTACGTATTATCGCAGCCAAATACGTCATCATAGAGAAAATACTCACCGAAAAGCATTCGATGGAATGCTCCTAAGATGTGTCGACATAGAAGAATCCAAGAAGATTCTCCATGAATCCCCACAGTGGAATATATGGAGGCCACTTTGGTGGCCATGCCACCACTCGAAAAATACATCGAATGGGCTATTTTTGGCCCACTCTAGAACATGACGCAATAGAGTTTCAGACGCAGTGTCATAAGTGCCAAGAATTCTCCCATGAGATCCACATGCCAAAGACAAGCTCGCAACCAATCGCTACTCCATGACCCTTTTCTACATGGGGCCTAGATTTGATAGGGAAATTCTCTCCTCATCCACAGATGACCATAATTTTATAATCACGGCCACCGAATATTTTACCAAATGGGTAGAGGCTATGCCTCTTACTACTATACCGGTTCCGTAATCGCCAAGTTCATTTTAAACCAAATCATTTCAAGGTACAAAGATCCGCAAATCATTATCTCCGATAATGGAACTTCTTTAAGAATGAAGAGGTTCGCGAACTATGCAATAAATTTAAGATAAGCCATCATACGGCTTCCTTGTATTACCCTCAAGCCAACGGACAGTCAAGCGACTAACGAACGAGACATCAAAGCCATTCTCCTTAAAACTATGAAAGAAAACAAACGAGATTGGCATTTGAAGTTATATCCGCCTCAGGCCCACCGAACCTCAATAAGAACACCAATGGGAGCCACTCCTTTCTCATTAGTATTTGGGGCAGAGGCAGTTCTCCCACTTGAGGTCGAAATACCCAGTCTCCGCATTTCATTACAAGGGATTCTGGATGAAGACGCTTACAGAGAAGCACGTCTTTCCCAACTAGAAAGCCTAGATGAAACTAGGTTAGATTCGAATAAAGAACATAGAGCTTATGCTTTGACCGAATGTGCCTAGCAAGACAACAAGAAGGTCTATGAACGCGACATATACAAAGGTGATCTAGTTCTAAGGCTGCATGACCAGATCGACAAGAAGACCTGCGAAGGAAGGAAATTCCGCCCAAATGGTTGGGCCCATACCGAGTCATGAAGGACTACGGAAATGGTGCATACCTCTTATGTACGCTAGAAGGTGAGGAATTTGGTGAAACAGTCAATTCCCTGCACCTCAAGCGGTTCTACGCATAAGCAACTAGCACTACTTATATATATTTACATTGCATCTTCATATAGATTAAGATCATTTTGTCCACTTGTTTCTTACATAAATGGTGATCAAGGAATCTATTCTCAAAGCAATTCATTACAAACTCATGATGTTGTTGGCATAAACTCTTTAATCATACCTCTCCATTTTCATGATGTCATCAAATTATCTCGGAATCATTTTATCAAATAAAGCTAGATATGACAAAGTCTTAACGGTAACCATACCAAGATCTGCAAGTTTATTCTCGCTTTGATTTCTTCTTAGGCAGTGTGTTCTGCCTATGGTCCTGCTCAGAAGCTTCATGGTGTCACATCTATCCCATATGTATATCTCTTTGGAAATAAGCACATACTGACGTTTTACTCAAGAAAACAAGTCAAAAAGTGATTAAATAGAAAATTTTAATTTTACACATTTCCTTGCGCCACCAACCTTCGGTGATGAGCTTGCATCTCTTACTAGTGACGTAGGGTTGGGAAAGGATGGAAATGCCCTTACTCGCCTATGCTTTGCCCACAGTGTTAAACCCACGCTTCTTACTAGTAGCATGGGGCAAAGTGTAGGGGGTCCTCTTGACAAATAAATACAAATGGTCATACACAAATAATTCAAACTTTGAAACTTTGAGTCAAAGATAAATGAATCAGATGTTCAAAATTCCAAGAGAGTTAAAATCCTAAAAACCCAGATTTTGTCTACTATGTGGCCATCTACGGATCTAAGTCTAGATAAACCGCAAAGTAAGTTGCATTCTAAACTATGAAGTCACTCGGGTAGAGTAAGCTTGTAGCTTTCAATTTGGTTCCACCAAAGCTTTGTCTGTCTTTCATCACTATCATTTCAGCTACACCTCGTAACTTGTGCCCTTTCTAGCAAAACAAACATGAGGTATCCAAAATTTCTTATGTAAGCTAAGATTCAAAATCACATTATATCTACATATATCAAAGATCATGAAATACAAAATGGAAACAAACATTTGCATCATTTGTTCTCCATTGCATACATTCTAAAAAAAGCATATAAACATACATCGTAGTATACATGGGGAAACCGGAAATAGAAAGGAAACCATGAGTGCCAAGATTTTGATCCAGAACGAATGCGTATATATAAATGATCAATGTTTATATACAATGCCATCATGCACTAAGCATGGTCAAAATGCTCAAAGAGCCCGTGATATACAAAAGAATATATAAAACAAAATCTACGAGAGCCAAGTGGCCTCTCAATCCCTACGCAACCCCTCCGAAGGTGCATGCCCACGCCTAGGACTCGGCTACACCGGCACTCTGAATGTACGGAGGGCTCAGGGTCCCGAGGAGCAGCCGCATCTCACCACGAGAATGACTCCTCATCGACGCCGCCGGCCCCCTGCACCTGCCGCTAGCTCGGTGCGAAGGGTCGATACCATCCTGGCCACATGCCAGACTGGAGCAAAGACGTCGGTATGCCTACCAGCTGTTGAAGGCTCCCCAACGTCTACGGACAGCTCTGCACGGGTCCTATCCATGGGGATCATCAGGGAATCAGTACATACCCTGCGGATCAAATCCCGCCACTCATCAACAGTCTCTGCAAACAAAGGAGAAAATGAATTAGAAACTAAACAAGAAGCTAAAAGATACAAAATAGCAACTAAGGAGAGCCTACAAATAAACATTAAAAGGGAGAAAGGGTAACTTACTCGGATCACCAGGCCCCCAGGATGGGTCACTGGGGCCGGCACCTACCACGGATGCCGCTGCCGACTGAGGGGCTACTCCTATGGCAGGAGCAACGTGTCGCCCCACAACGGACTCATCCTCTCCACCATGGCCCTAGGAGAGTGGCTCCTCTGAAACTAGAGTATCCCTCTCTGCGCCCGCTCGCCCTCTCTCTCTGCGCATGATATCCCCGAGTGTCATGCCACTCAGGATCGCTGTCCTCTGTCTCCCCCCGTAAACTCCTCAGACTCGGAGTCTACCTCTATAGGGTCATCGCTGCTATGGGCAGGACCCGCGGCAATCCGAAGTAAAGGTGCCTGAGGCGCACCGGCTCTCCCTCTAGCACGAACTATCCTCCTGGCTGCAATAGGAACGCCAGGAGTAATCACTGTCCAACCTCGGCCTCAGGCCCCCTCGGCCTCACGAACCGATCTCAGACCGGCGCCACTGGGAAGCATACCCGTATATGGTAGGCCAAACTGCTGAGGAACCCGGCCAAAGGGGTGCACCTCCACTCATCCCACTCTATCAATAAGCTGCCCTGTGGTGGAGCAGGAGATCAAGGTAAGAGTCTCCTCGCCCCATATGCCCGCCATAGTCTGATACGGTGTCGCCTCCATGTCGGCAGTAGTCAGGGAGGCAACTAGCTGATGAGGTGCTCTAAGCACCGACATGTCTGTCCATCTGGCTGCCCTAACAGCTCCAGGATCTGCCACCTCCACACCCCTGCCATAAGGGATGAAATGCTCATAAACCCAACTCATGACTAGAGTCGGGTGGCTCAATGACTGCCCCTATAAATGGACCACCCTGTATAGATCGTGGTAGGTGGTCCCAAGAATGTCTGCTCCCCAAGCATATATCCGACCGTGCCCCTCTATCTGTGCAATAATGGGGGCCCAACAGTATAATAATGTGTCCCCTCCCTTGTCCCCGATCAATCTCGAGGCAAGGATCCCCATGATGGCCTGTCGAAATACGGGGATGGGCAAAGAAGGAATGGATCGAACTCTCACCCCCTTCTTCGACCCCATGGAGATGGCTGCATCTCCCATATAAGTCGCCCACTGTGCAATCTGTGCCCGTGAGCCTGCTGTCTCTAAAGTGAGTCGCCTCCCGATGATCGGGACCCCCAGAATGCGGTAGACATCCTCCAATGTAATGGTCCACTCACCACGGACCCCTGGCAATCGGAAGGTGTTCCGATCTGCATCCCAGTATGAGAATAAGTCACAAAGGATGTGACTAGATGGTGTAACATGGGGCACGTGTGATATGCACAATATGCCAGCTCTCTGAAGTGTGTCCTCCTCATCCTGTGAGAGGGTATCTAATACTCCTGGGAGCCAATCACACTCCCTCTCTCTACTCCATCGGATGTACTCCTCTCTCGCCTGCATACACCCAAAAACACACAAAACAAAGTAAGTTAGCATCCAGGCAATACCGAGAAAATCATGTAAGCACGTAGAAATGCTAAAAAAGCAAAAACACTTTCAAAAAAAGGATTCTTTTGCATTCTGTGCAAAATCGCCGCCCTGAGCAG
Source organism: Taxus wallichiana var. yunnanensis (assembly GCA_018340775.1). Taxonomy (NCBI): domain Eukaryota; kingdom Viridiplantae; phylum Streptophyta; class Pinopsida; order Cupressales; family Taxaceae; genus Taxus; species Taxus wallichiana. The sequence continues at coordinate 208,412,626 of CM031240.1, forward strand.
AGGGGCGGTTTTGTAACCTCCGCCTTAAGGGATGCGGTCGTGTAACCGCCGCCCTGAGAAGGATGGCGGTCATGTAACCGTCGCCTTGGGTAGGGCGGCGGTCGTGGTTCGGAAACCCACGCGGGTTTTTAAGCTAAAAAAGCCTAAAAAGTGCAAAAAACAGCCATTTAACCTAAAAACGGAGCCTACCAAGAGGCGCCCCCTAGGTGGACCTTTTAACACTAGCATTTTCAAAAATGACCCCCCCATTGCAGAGTATTTAGCATTTCAAAATTAAGGGGGGAAAAACAATAAACTGAAGAAAACTAACCTGTGATCACTGAGGTCGATGTTCCGCACGTGGAGGCATGATCACTATCTCGCTGCGGATGTTTTGACTCTACTCACGCAAGAAACCGTCACCGTGGGTCCCAGAGCTCAAAATCAACCAAATCAACTCGCGCAAATGAATAGGAAAATGGGCCCACTTTCATACATATAGCACTCTGTTTCGTTTTAAAAATGACTTTTCACAGGTTTGGAGCGCTGATGGAGGTAAGTTCCTATCCCCGCACAAATGGTATGTTCTCATTCCCTGTTATTCTTAGCGTTTATTTTTCAAACTATTGTATCTATCTGCACTTGAGTTCTCTTTTCATTTTACACGTAGCGGGAATTTGGGATGGTGTCATTTCAACACACGGACGTGTCGTATAACTTCTAACTTCCCATTTCGGGACCTGCCATACTGCACTCCACCTGTTTTACGCCTCTTCATGGCTAAAACGCTTCTCCGAGGGGGCAATATGTACGTACCCAAAATTGTAAGGCACTGTACTGCCGGAACAATGTGACAAGTGCCACAATGATGATACAAGTCTCCTCGCAAGGTGTTCGGAATCCGTCAAAGATCTCCAAGTATGCGTTAACATCCCGCATGCCCCGCTTAGTCCCTACGTCCTTTGTTTTCCCCTTTTCTTCTCTTTTCTTGGCCTTTTGCTCTTCAGTGACGAAACCGCCGCCCGATCAGTGGCGGCGGTCTCGTAACCGCCGCCCGCTCGTGAGAGCGAGGTCCTTACGCGCTTTCCGTAAAGCGTTTTAATGCGACTCATGTACAAATCAACGTTTCACCAGCTTTTCCTTGCCGACTTGGGCTTGCATTTATGTTTTTGGTCCCCTGGAATAGTGTTTGGCCATTGTTTATAGTTTTAGAGTTCAGTTTGGTTTTGATCTTTGGGTGAATGAAAAGCTATAAATAAATGGTTTGTGCACAAACAAATGGTCTGGCCCTCATTCACTTTTCATGCTCTCATTTTCATAGTTCAGTCTATTATTTTGCTTAGAAGCCATAGTTTCATTCCTTTGCATGTTTAGTTAGCATTGTTCAGCTGTTGGTAAGCCACATACCCATCTTGTGTAGGCAGTACTGTTATTTCACCCAATCCATTGGAGTAAAATAGCTTAGGAAGCCATTAAAGTTGTAGGTTTTGCTCCTCAAAACAGGATAGTTTCAGGTTCTGGAAGCTTTATGTTGCATGACCCGCAATAAATCCCGCTAGGAATTGCATAAGCCAAGCTCTGTACTCTTGCGCTATCCCTCTCCTACTCGCATTATATTCAGTCTGCATTCTGAGCTACCTTTGTCCCAAAATCTACTTGTTGATGCTAGCATTACACGCTTTTCTAGATTCACGTGAACACAAAGGAACAAGGAGATCACACTGAGGGGACAAGATCACACACACCATTGGATTCACCACTATTCTGCAGAATCCAGGTTCTAGCTTTCAAAGTTCTAAAGTTAGAAATATATCAAATAGAGTAGATAATCACTTCTTTTCAGTTAAGTTTACTTTCGATATTGCCAAGGAAGCTGTGGGGATTGATAGTTTCTAAGAAACTATGATTCATTCCTCACTTCTGAGGTAGGATCGAGAGTCTGGCAAATAGATTAAGAAAGTTATTTCATTATTTAGAATAGATCTACAAATTACACAGACAAATAACTACACTCGGTTATTTTGTTTGTTTTAAGTTTTATCTTAGTTGTCAAATTCTAGATACGTTTAAATAGCTGCTTTTCTTAAATTCTTAAAAGTTTCTCAGAAAAATAGAAGTTATATATGTTTTAGATTTATTCCACGTAGTTAAAATTTGCTTTGTTGCAGTTAGATTTACATTAGTGTTTTGTATGACAATCACGGGACCCCGGGAGCCCAGGGAATACGTATTTGAGCCAATTGTGCCTCAACCCAACCTCGTCACAGCAATAGTTGACATAGACCAAAATCTCAGGATCCAAGTCTTCCAAACAACAACAGATTTATGACTGATCAGCTCTCAGTTGAGGGGATTAAATATAGAAGACGACCAAGCACACACGTTTTGGTCAAATCAACCGAACTACAGATTACCCTAGGAAAACATACACATGACTGTAGAAGGGTTCGAAAGAGAACAAACCTTTGGTTGTGATCCTTTGGTCCCTGACCAGATGACGAGAGACACTCTTCTAGATATAGATACCAGCCTAAGCATCCAGGTTGCAAGACCGCTTATGAGGTACTCTGAGAAGATCACGTAGTTATTAATCCTAAATATAGAAGTTGAGAAAGCATATGATTATTGGATACTAGGGATTAGGACTTGATTTCGTACATGACCATAGCAGGACCACAACAACCAAGAGTCTACGGTTGTGATCCACAAATCCCGCAACCTAACGAATCCATAAGTCAATCAGATATAGACACTGGCCTACGCATATTAGTATTCAGATCTACCCCACTTCCACCCACCATCGTCGAACAATTATCCTTACTAGATATAGCGGCTAACAAAGCTAGAGAATTCTGGACTAGGCCAGAGAATCGTCTCAGTATAGTCGATTGTATTCTTTACCCACCATATGACCTTATCTCGGAGACATACAAGAAACTATCCCAGTCATTTTCCACGTATTCCACAATGCATAGATCAAATCACGCCGAGCTCGATATTGATTGGAGCCTTTGAGCGATCATCCTCGCGATCGATCTATCACACCGATTCAGTTAGAAGGGCCTTCTTTGCCTTAGATTCACAAATTCCATTAGTGTGTATTGAAGACATTAGATTGCCTAACTAGTTTGTCCGCATCCCACGCATATTCCATCCCCACCGGCGGTTGTCTCGGCATGACCTCGGGAGGTCGCACGTGGAAGAGTTACTGTAGATTCCCATGCTTGCTTGTCACTTTTCCAGGCGTACAGACACCTAAGAGACACTTCTTGGGATTGAACCGAACTTTGTATTCTGAGTCTTTTCAAGAACCTTGGGATGTTCCTTGCAAAATTTAGATTTTTCTAGGATGTCTTCGATGTAATATTCAATGATGTCATGCATCATATCATGGAATATGACAGTCATGGCATGTTAATAGGTGGCTCCAAAAATTTTGAGTCCAAAGGGCATGACTTGATAGAAAAATGTGCCGTAAGGCATATTGAAATTTGTTTGATGTTGTTCTTCTTCCATGATTTTTATTTGATCGTATCCATAGAAACCATCCACGAGAGACAAAATTTCATGCATAGCTATAGAATCAATGATCATGTCAATGTTTGGTAGTGGGAAATCATCCTTAGGGAAATATTTGTTGATGTCGTGGAATACCATACAAATACGGATGCCCCTAGTCTTTTTTCCTACTAGAACAATGTTGGAGATCCAATCAGAATAATCAATGGACCGAATGAAACCAACGTCAAGCAACTTCTGTAGTTCCTCTTTGACAAGTAGGTATACTTTTGGATGCATTTTTTGTAGTTTGTGTTTAACCAGATTTGCATCTTTATGCACTATGAGATTGTGAAGCACCAGGGAAGGATTAAGGCCAACCATATCCACATAGGACCATGTGAACACATCTAAGAATTATTTTAGGAGTGTTGTAAAGTGTTAGGTTGTGGAGCCTGTTTTCATGTGAGAAAATGTTGAAGACTGTACACTTTCGAGTTGTCTTCTGCTACGGGTTCGGACTCGGGTTGGGCCCGAGTAGGCGTCCGGGGCGGTAGCCCCCAAAGAGCAGGGTTTGGTGGTGCATCTCCTGAAATTTTTTTGGGCCTTAAAATGTGCCCGATATATCGGGAAATGTAATTTTCTCATATGGGTGGGTTTTTGACCCCAGTTGTTTATTTATATGGTTTTGTGCATATGGTAGATGTAATGTAAACATTGCAGATGTGCTTTGAATTTGGGTGTGAATTATGTAGAGTTTGTTGAGCATAGCTCCAAACAAATATGGGTATCAGTATTGAGAGAGCAAGTGGGTTTGTAATAAAATTTGAGCAAGTGATTCTTGGTGGACGTAGCCCAAATTAGGTGAACAACGTTAAATACTATCTCTTTGTGTTGTGTTATTTTATTTTACACTTTTATGTGAGATCTGTAATATTTTCTGCATATTAGTTTCTACTATTGCGATTCTGTGAGGGATTATTCCGCATGTTTTATCCCTTATTTCCTAACAATTGGTATTAGATCCTGGTTTGGTTTTCTGAAGTTTTAAATCACAGGGAAATTTTTATCTTGAGTGGGAGCTATGATAGATGATGGAAGATCTAGGGTTGATAAATTCAATGGGCAGAATTTCAGTCTTTGGAAGATGCAGATGGAAGATTACCTTTATCAAAAGGATCTTTATATTCCGTTGTTTGAGAAGGTGAACAAACCCTCAAGCATGATGGATGCGGAATGAGATTTTCTGGATAGGAAAGTACTTGGGACAATTCAGCCGTGTCTTGCATCTTCGGTATTATTTATTGTTTCAAAGGAAAAGACTACAAAAGAACTGATGGATGCATTAGGGAAGTTGTATGAAAAACCCTCTGCCTCAAATAAGATATTTTTAATGAAAAAGTTGTTTAATATGAAGATGTTTGAGAATGGTTTAAGTAGCAGATCATTTAAATGATTTTAATATGGTTGTAAATATGCTAGCTTCAGTTACAATAGAATTTGATGAAGAAGTTAGGGCTTTATTAGTTCTGTGCTCTTTACCTGAGAGTTGGAATAGCCTAGTAATGGCGGTAAGCAACTTGGTTCCAGCTAACTCAAAGTTGAAGTTTGAGGATGTTGTAGGGGTGATTCTAAGTGAGGAAATGTGAAGAAAAAGCTCTGGGAATCTTCTACTTTAGGGAATGCTTTGATAGTGGAAACTAGAGGGAGACAGAAGAATAGAGGAAGCCATGGAAAATCAAATGATCAGGAAAGGTCAAAATCCAAAAGAAAAATAGTATGTTGGCACTGTGGAAAGTCTGGGCATGTGAAGAAGGATTGTTGGGAACTTCAGGACAAGAAGAAATAACAGGAAGAAAACAAAGAGGCAAATGTGGCAACGGGTAATGTATGTTAGGATGCTTTGATTCTTTCTTTGCACAATATTATTGAATCTTGGGTTTTAGATTTGGGGGCTTCTTTCCATGCTACTCCACATAGGCATTATTTTGTTGATTATGTTTAAGGAGATTTTAGACATGTTTTTCTTGGTGATGATGAGCCTTGCAGCATAGTTGGAAAAGGTTTTGTTCAGGTTAAGATGCAGAATGGGAATACTTGGTGATTGAAGGATGTCAGACATGTGCCTACATTAAAACGAAATTTGATATCAACAGGGCAGTTGGGAAGTGATGGTTGTATTGTGATATTTACAATGGACTCTTGGAAGGTTACCAAGGGTGCTCTTGTGGTGGCAAGAGGTAAGAAGGTTGGAACCTTGTATTTAACCACTTATAGCACTAATGTTTGTAATATTATGGCTTCAGAAGTAGATACAATATTGTGGCACTATAGGCTCAGTCATATGAGCCATAAGGGCATGGAGATCATAAAGAATGATTTTCCGAATATACAAAAATAGGTTTGGATTTTTGTGAGGATCATATATATGGGAAACATAAGCGAGTAATGTTTCTCAAGGTTGGACCTACAAAGAAAGAGATTAAGTTAGAGCCGGTGCATTCGATGTGTGGGGCCGCTCTGTATCATCTCTTGGGGGTTCAAGTTATTATGTTACTTTTATTGATGATGCAACAAGGAAAGTTTAGGTTTATTGTATTAGAAAGAAATATGATGTATTTGACACTTTGTTAAATGGAAAGCCTTGGTAGAGAATGAAACAGGTCTTATGCTAAAATGTCTCAGTCGTAATGGAGGGGAGTATTGCAACAATGAATTTGATGATTATAGTTTTAAGAATGGAATCCGTAGTAAAAAAGGCGGTTGTAGGAACTCCGTAATAGAATGAGGTGTCGAAAGGATGAACAAAACAATAATGGAACATGCTAGAGCATGAGGTTACATGCAGGACTGCCTCTTTCTTTTTGGGTAGAAGCGATGAGCACAACTGTGTACTTGATAAACATAGGACCTTCAAGTTCCTTGGATGGAGGCATACCTGAGGAGGCTTGGTATGGTAAGAAATTTGATTATTCATTTCTTAGAGTCCTTGGATGTGAGGTGTTTGTCCATATAGACAAGGATGATAGGACCAAGCTAGAGGATAAATAAGAAAAATGTACTTTCATTGGTTATGGTGGTGATGACTTTGGATATAAATGTTGGAGTATTAAGGACAAGAAAATCATTCGATCTAGGGATGTGGTCTTTAATGAGAAAGTCATATATAAGCAAATAGCATGCAGGAAAACAGGAAGAATCCAAGAAAGAATATACAAAGAATAGAGGATCTTCCAGATGGGAAAGTGACACATGAATTAATTTAGAACCTCCTCAACAGGAACCCCAAACTCCTATATTGAGGAGGTCTTTTAAGGTAAGAAGAGAGCCTAAACGTTTTTCTCCTTCTCTTTATTATTTATTACTCACTGATAGTGGAGAGCCATAGAGCTTTGATGAAGCCATGCAGGTAGATGCCAGGAAGAAGTGGGAGCAAACCATGGATGAGGAGCATCAAGCTCTCATGGAGAACCAAACATGGGATTTGGTAAAGCTACCGAAGGAAAAAGAGCATTATAGAACAATTGGGTGTTCAAATTCAAAGAGGAAGGAGGAAAGAAAAGATACAAGGTCCGGTTAGTGGTGAAGGGGTTTGCACAGAAAAAAGGTATATATTTTGATGAGATTTTTTCTCCTGTAGTAAAAATGACTTCTATTAGAACTATTCTAGGAATAGTTGTAGCAGAAGACTTGCACTTAGAACAGCTTGATGTAAAGACTACATTTCTCCATGGTGATTTGGAGGAGGAACTATATATGTAGCAACCAGAGGGCTATGAGGTCAAAGGTAAAGAGGAGATGGTGTGCAAACTGAAGAAGAACTTGTATGGCTTAAAACAAGCTCCACGTCAATGGTATAAGAAATTTGATAGCTTCATGATGGATCAAAGCTATATTAGATGTCATTCTGACCATTGTGTGTATACAAAGAAATTTGAGGATGGTAGTTATATTATCCTTTGTCTGTATGTGGATGACATGTTGGTTGTAGGTAAAAACATGCAGGAAATAAAAGTACTCAAGAAGTAGCTAAGTGAATCCTTTGCTATGAAGGATTTGGGGGCAGCCAAACAAATCCTTGGTATGAGGATATCTCGGGATAGGAAGGAACGGAAGCTGACTTTATCTCAAGAAGAGTACATTAATAAGGTCTTGGAGAGGTTTAATATGTAGGATGCTAAACCGGTTGGGACTCCTTTGGCAGGCCATTTCAAGTTATCAAAGGAACAATGTCCCAAGACAAAGCAGGAGAGAAACTAGATGTCCAAGGTACCTTACTCATTAGCGGTTGGTAGTTTGATGTATGCCATGGTGTGCACTAGGCCTGATATTGCCCATGCAGTGGGAGCGGTGAGTAGATTTATGAGTGATCCAGGTAGAGATCACTAATAGGAAGTAAAGTGGATCCTTCGGTATTTGAGAGGGACCATGGGGACAATTTTGTGCTACAGTGGATCAAACACCACTTTGTGTGGTTATGTAGATTCAAATATGGCTGGAGATGTAGACAACAGGAGGAGCACAACAGGTTATGTTTACACTGTAGGTGGGACAACAAAGAAGTTGGATTTCACGACTACAGAAGTTGGTGGCTTTGTCAACCACGAAGGCTGAGTATGTTACTACCACAGAGGAAAGCAAGGAAATGATTTGGTTACAACAATTACTTGAGGAGTTGGGGCATAAGCAGGAGGAAGGAAAGTTGTATAGTGATAGTCAGAGTGCTATACACCTAGCTAAGAACTCTGCTTTCCACTCTAGGACGAAGCATATACAGTTAAGGTACCATTTCATTAGGACAACTTTGGAGGAAGAGAAGTTGAAGCTAGAGAATATTCATACCAGTTAGAATCCTATAGATATGATGACCAAGGTGGTCACAAGTGAAAAACTGAAGCTATGTTTAGCTTTGGTTGGTCTTCACAGAAACTAGTGAAGGGTTGAGAAGTTTACTCAGAGGAAAACTAGTCTCCAAGTGGGAGATTGCTAGGTTGTGGAGCCTATTTTCATGTGAGAAAGTGTTGAAGACTGTACACTTTCCATAGTTGTCTCTTCGGGGTTCGGGGGCGCAGCCCCCGAATTTTTTTTGTGGGCCTTAAAACGTGCCCGATATATCGGGAAACGTGATTTTCTCATATGGGCGGGTTTTTTGACCCATAGGTTTATGGGATGGTTTTGGCCCATGGTTTTGATACCCATGGTTTTGTAAAACTACTTAAGCAGTTGTCTATTTATATGGTTTTGTGCATATGGTAGATATAATGTAAACATTACAGATGTGCTTTGAATTTGGGTGTGAATTCTATAGATTTTGTTGAGCATAGCTCTAAACAGATATGGGTATTGTATTGAGAGAGTGGTGGTTTGTAATAAAATCTGAGCAAGTGATTCTTAGTGGATGTAGCCCAAATTGGGTGAACCTTGTTAAATATTGTCTCTTTGTGTTGTATTATTTGAGATTTGTAATATTTTCTGCATATTACTTTCTACTGTTGCAATTATGTGAGGGATTATTTTGCATGTTTTATCCCTTATTTCCTAACATAAAGATGTCTTTTCTTATATTGATAAGGATGCCCCTAATTTGAGGATCCTGGGGTTATCTTTAGTGTCAATATTAATTTCGATGGTTTCCTAAATTAAGGATGTTGGCTCGCCTTGTGGAGATTCAGGAGCTGGAAGAAGTAGATTTGTAGCCAAATCATGGTTAGGATTGGAGGGATCTTGGAAGAACTCTACAAGAGGATCCTCCTCATCCAATTGACAAGAGGAGTGAGGATAAGGGATATTAGATTAGGATTAAAGGGAGAAGGTATGCTCTTGTTCGTTGAAGTAGGCACTAGTGTATAGGCATACTTGGAAGCCTTTCTTGTGGTCGTCAACAGGCATATGATCTTGCATTCCCATGAACTTCGAGGATTGCTTCGTCATTATGAAATATGTCAAGAGAGACATGCTTGGATTGTTGGTCCTATTGAATGAGTTGAGGGTGGTTGAGAGAAAAATTGATGGTGAGGATGATGATGTCATGAAAAATATCAGTGGCGACAAGGTCTTTGTATCAGCTATAGATGAAACTTGTTTCGATACAGTCTATGGACACCTCAGCTATGTTAATAGTATCACTAAGGTCAACGTGGATAGGTGGCTGGTACCTTAGTCCACGGCCATAAAGGTTGGGGATAATAGAAGGATGTTCAAGGATGCCTTGTTCGTTGTGACCTAGTCCTCGTCTAGAATAACCCATATAATTCATCACCCATTTGGGGATCGAATATTTGTTGTTTGAATAACATGATGGTATAGAATCATCGATGAGCCATGTGGTATCAGATGGCTTGACGTACTCTTCAACAAGGTACCCAAAACAGATAAAATTGGATGAGCCCAATAAATATTTTTGCCTTTTGTTTTGACACATTTGGGGCCTACGACACTATTTAGGTGATAGTGGCAGTTGTTCGATGCTAAATTTTTGATATTTCCTGCACCTTGTGGATTTTAGCTTGAGCTAGTGGAGAAGATAAAAGAGGATTAGATATGGATGGATTGGGTAAGAGAGGAGCGGATGATGATGAGTCATTGTGTGAGGTGGATGGAAGACTATCAGGTGAGACATATGAAGTGGAAGATGATGATGGAGATGGATATTGTGATGGTATGGTTTCAGTGATAGGAAAATATGGTTCTCCATAACCTTATACTTTGATTACTTGACAATATCGAAATAGTTGGGGATCGCTGTGGATGGTTACTTCTTTGTCGACATGCTCAAATTTGAGAGATTTATGTAATGTAGATGGTGTGACATGGATTTCATGGATCCATAGTCGACCAAGTAATAGATTATATGGGAACTAGATGTCCACAACATGTACTAGGGTGGGAAGCATGACATGCTCTACATTGATAGGCAGATATAAAGTGTGCATTGATTTTCATTCAGTATTATCATATGATTTGATAGTAATGATATCATGTTTTAGATCTAATTCATTGTACCCTAATTGTTGGATGAGAGATAAGATACAAAGATTGACTCCAGATCCGTTGTCCACGAACACTCTTTTGACGGGTGTATGTTCGATATGCACCTCAATATATAGAGGAAGATTATGCGTTGTGCCATATAGTGGCAAGCCTTACTGAGTGAAGGTGAGTTGAAGTGTTGGATGGGGATAAAGATGGGTGATAAGGGATTGAAATTTTGTGGGATCGATATCATTTGGAACACAAGTTTCTTGAAGGGCGCAATAGAGGATATCTTTATGTACGAAAGATTTTTTGAGAAGATCCATAATGGATATTTGTGTGGGGATCTTCTCAAGTTGTTCAATGATGTTTTATTGAGCTTGTGGTGAGGATTTAGAGGAGGATGGAACAACTCCTTAGACCACTACATGGCTCCTTTGAGTGGTAACTGCACACTAAGGGTTTTGTGAAAGGCCTTTCACTTTAATAGTGGCTACTTGATGTGAGGAATGGTGGATGTGACCAATAAGAGATTCATATTGGAATGGTACACAGAGGTAGTTGATGTGGTTAGAATGGTGAGTGGATGATTCTAGGTTTTTTCTAGACTTTTGTTGACCCTGATTTGAAGTGTGGGTCTAACCATGATTAGGAAGTAGATTCTGATAGATCCCAAGCTTCTTATTTTGAGAGGAAGAATATGCATTGTCCTAGATTTTAATTTCCTTTATAGAATTTATTTCTTTCTCCAAAGTGGGTTCTTGGGACCGGGTGGGGGTGGATTGAAGCTAGGTTGCAAGGAATGTTGTGATCCATGGTCATTTGATGGTGTGGGCCTATTTTGAGGCTAATTAAGCAATCTAGTTACTCATTTGTTGTAGTTACGATAATGCATATTCCTTTTATACATGTGGATTATTGGTGTTCTCTCTGTTATCCTATTCATACACATTATGACTGTTATTTAGATTATGATGATGTGGGAATGGTGGTCGTTGTCCAACGTAGTCATTTTCATCATGGAGGAGACTATGAATTTTGTCATGTGTATAATCGACAGGAATTTCGGCTCTCATACGATACAATTGAAGTAAGAGAGTGTATTTGTTTTTATCGATGAAATGATTAATCATTTATCATCATTTTCCTTCCGTGAAATATGTACTAGAGTCATGGTCACTACTAGTATTGACCATAGTTTCTTCGTCATTTCCTTGGTGGTGATTATCTTCTGCGTTGACATCATAATAGTTGTGATTAAATATGTCACGTCCTATGTCATGGTGTCTATTTTCATCATCATTTCCTGATTGGGATCGAGTAAGCATTCTCCTAGGTGTCACGGGATCATAACAAAGTATTAAGATTAGTGGATGGGATGAAGGTGTGCTAAGTTATCAAGAGATATGTGGGATGAAGGAACGATAAGATCTTGTATTTGACTAATGTATAATCTTAATAATCGAGACTTGTGTTTAGGATAGAAGAATTAAAGGGGGTCTTAAGAGGGTAGAAGAAGGATTTTACTCGGTAGTGGAGGGATTTAGATATGCCTTGATAACAAGGGCTTAGAAGAATAGGATAAGTGATAAGGATGTTTTGTCCGTATGCAAGGTGTAAACACTCAAAATTTGCACAATCATTTTTTGCTATACCATTATTTCTTACACAAATCCATACACTCACCACATCATATTATTCTTATGAAAATTATATATTTATCACACCATTTAATCAAACCATATTATCAAAATAATTTATGCTAAGTTTAATATTCCTCATGTCCGAGTCTGCTAGACCCCCTTCATTATCACATCTAATCCCTATACTAAGTCATATAAAATCTACACCCCTCATCACCCTCATCCTTACTCAATTAATTAATCAAATATATCAACTCCCCATATCGTAAGTCATGTATTATATCCCTTTATCTTTATTTACTTAAATACATTGATATTTCATACCCACCAGTTAATCACACTACATTATTAAAATAATTTGTCCTAAGTTATACACCATATCTCTCACCTTTGTCTAATTAATTAAATATATCCTCATGTAATTAAATTAACATTCCGTATCCTAAACCCATTCTTATTTAATTAATTATTTCTTTATATACACCAATATCAAATTCTATGATATTTGTTTTCTTAGTTATTTTAATCTATTTAAAATCATCTCTAACTCCCTTATCCCACATATCTACCATGGAGATTTTTATATATACTTGAAAAATCTTATTTTATAGATCAATATCACACATAATATTATATTATCACGAACAAGCATATATTTGTGCATTTGATATATCTTAGTTAAACAACCTAATATATATCCTAAACAAACCTAGGCTAAAATAGAACATAATCTAACTATTATCTAAACAAAAATGACAAGTCATATGACAACACAACACATTAAAAAAGAAACCCATATCCTATCCCTCGAATACACAAAAAAATAAACATGAATTAGAAAATTGTTTCAACTATTCATTAAATAAATTCGAAATGTCTGAAATCATCGATGATTGGTTAAATTGCCAACAATTATTTAAGCCTATTTTCTGCCTTCTCTCAAGGACCTACAACTTCAATTCTTGAGTTCCAGACTATCTCATAGTCTTCTATGCTTACCTTGTTAGGAATTAATCGAATCTAATGCGGAATAATTCCTCAGAATTGCAATAATAAGAAGTATGAATAGAATTACAGAAATGAAAAATGCACAACACGAAGACAATATTTAATGTGGTTCACCCAATGTGGGCTACATCCACCAAGAACACTTGCTCATATTTTATTACAAGCCAACAGTCTTCATAGTTACAATAATCAGATCTTGTTTGGAGTTGCGCTCAACAAAGCCTCCCGAATTCACACTTGAATTTGCACACACTATTCACTTTCACAAAACACACACATATAAATCCTATTATATGTCCATCTATTTATAAGTACATCAATAGGTAGCCGAAGAGGCGGTCTTACAAAACAATGGGTACCGAAAAACCATGGGCCCAAAAACAGCCCATAACAGTTACCCATTACCCATGGGTTAATAAACCACCCATGAAAATTTGCTTCGAGGGCTTCGGCCCCGAACCCCATTGACCCGCTCACCGGCGAGCGGGACCGCCGTAAAAATATCTGAGTGTAACACATGGAAGGTGTACCAAACTCTAACATGAAAACATGCTCCACAAACATAACATACCTTAGGACCTTTCTCAAAGCTTCTTCATTATTTCTTGGTTGTATTACATATCACATACTTCATTATTCTAGGGAAGTTTTAAATAAAGTAGTCCTCAAACATCTGCAACTCTTCTCTCATGGATACTTGTCAACTCTTGAATCTCTCAACATATTGATGTCAAGAGCTTCTGCTCTAGCCATTGGAGGCCATTCAAATCAGATCAACATCCTATCTACATCTTCAATCAAAAAATCCTGTAGCTTCAAAAACATGCAAAAAAACATGGGCCTGGAAGCAACTGTGTTATTTTTACAGTGATCACCAATAATTCTGGACCTATAAAAAAATCTCCAAATATTTGTTGAATCGCTAGCGAATCACAAAAATCACTTGTGATTCTCTGCATCACTAGAAATATCTTGAAGCTAGCTTTCCGACGCATTTTTAGTTTGTAAAATAGAAATTTGCTTCGGGGCTCCGCCCCGAACCCCTTGACCCACTCACCAGCGAGAAGGACCGTCGTAAAAATATCCGAGTGTAACACATGGAAGGTGTACCAAACTCTAACATGAAAACAAGCTCCACAAACATAATAATCTCCCACTTGGAGACTAATTTCCACTGAGCAAGCTTCTCAACCCTTCATTGTCATCCATGAAGGCCAACCAAAGCTGAACATAGATTTAGTTTATCCCTTGTGACCACCTTGGTCATCATGTCTGCAGGATTTTGACTGGTATGAATCTTCTCCAACTTCAACTTATCTTCCTCCAAAGCTATCCTGATGAAGTGATATCTCAACTGTATATGCTTCATCTTGGAGTGGAAAGCAGAGTTCTTAGCTAGGTGTATAACACTCTGACTATCACTATGCAGATTACGTTCCTCCTGCTTATGCCCCAACACCTCAAGTAATTTTTGTAACCAAATCATCTCTTTGCTTGCCTCTGTGGTAGCAACATACTTAGCCTCTGTGGTTGACAAAGCCACCAACTTCTATAGTCGTGAAATCCAACTCAATGTTGTCCCACCTATAGTGTAAATATAACCTGTCGTGCTCCTCCTGCTGTCTACATCTCCAGCCATGTCTAAATCTACATAACCACGTAAAGTGGTGTCTGATCCACTATAGCACAAAACTGTCCCCATGGTCCCTCTTAAATACCGAAGGATCCACTTTACTACTCATAGCCCACTACATGGGCAATATCAGGCCTAGTGCACACCATATCATACATCAAACTGCCAACCGATGATGAGTAAGGTACCTTGGACATCTAGTTTCTTTCCTGCTCTGTCTTGGGACATTGCTCCTTTGATAACTGAAAATGCCCTGCCAAAGGAGTCTCGACTGGTTTAGCATCCCGTATGTTAAACCTATCCAATACCTTCTTAATATACTCTTCCTGAGATAAAGTCAGCTTTTTTTCCTTCCTATCCCGAGTTATCCTCATACCAAGGATTTGTCTGGCTACCCCCAAATCCTTCATATCAAAGGATTCACTTAGCTGTTTCTTGAGTGCTTTTATTTCCTACATGTTTTTACATGTAACCAACATGTCATCAACATATAAACACAGGATAATATAACTTCCATCCTCAAATTTCTTTGTATACACGCAATGGTCAGAATGACATCTAATATAACCTTGCTCCATCATGAAGCTATTAAACTTCTTATACCATTGACGTGGAGCTTGTTTCAGGCCATACAAGCTCTTCTTAAGTTTGCACACCATCTCCTCTTTACCTTTGACTTCATATCCTTCTGGTTGCTGCATATATAGCTCCTCCTCCAAATCACCATGGAGAAATGCAGTCTTTACATCTAACTATTCTAAGTGTAAGTATTTTGCTACCACTATTCCAAGAACAATTTTGATAGAAGTCATTTTTACTACAGGAGAAAAAATCTCATCAAAATCTATACCTTGTTTCTGTGCAAACCCCTTGACCACCAACCGGGCCTTATATATTTTCTTTCCTCCTTCATCTTTAACTCTGTACACCCACTTGTTCTGCAATGCTCTTTTGCCTTCGGTAGCTTCACCAAATCCCAAGTCTGGTTCTCCATGAGAGACTTATGCTCCTAATCCATTGCTTGCTCCCACTTCTTACCGGCATCTACCGCATTGCTTCATCAAAGCTCTCTCGGCTCCACTATCAGTGAGTAATAAATAATAAAGAGAAGGAGAAAAACATTCAGGTTATTTTCTTACCCTAGAAGACCTCCTCACTGTAGGAGTTTGGGGTTCCTGTTGAGTAGGTTCCTGAATTGATCCATGGTTCATTGTCCCATCCGGAAGATCCTCTACCACTGCATATTCTTTCTTGGATTCTTCCCTATTTTCCTGCAACTGTTGCTTATACATGACTTTCTCATTAAAGACCACATCCCTAGACTGAATGATTTTCTTGTCCTTAATACTCCAACATTTAAATCCAAAGTCATCACCACCATAACCAATAAAAGTGCATTTTTCTGATTTAACCTCTAGCTTGGTCCTATCATCCTTGTCAATATGAACAAACACCTCACATCCAAAGACTCTAAGAAATGAGTAATCAAATTTCTTACCGTACCAAGCCTCCTCAGCTATGCCTCCATCCAAGGCACTTGAGGGTCCTCTATTTATCAAGTACACAACTGTGCTCACCGCTTCTGCCCAAAAATAAAGAGCGAGTCTTACATGTATCCTCATGCTCCTAAAGCATGTTCCATTATTGTTCTATTCATCCTTTCGACACCCCATTCTCGCTTCGAGGTTCCTGGAACCGTCTTTTGCTTAATGGATTCCATTCTTAGAACAATAATCATCAAATTCATTCATTGTAATACTCCCCTCCATTATCCGACCCGAGACATTTTAACTTAAGACCTGTTTCATTCTCTCTAAGGCTTTCCATTTAACAAAAGTATCAAATACATCGAGTTGTTTCTAATACAATAAACCCAAACTTTCCTTGTTGCATCATCAATAAAAGTAACATAATAACTTGAACCCCAAGAGATGATACCCAGTGGCCCCCACACATCAGAATGTACCATCTCTAACTTACTCTCTTTCTTCGTAGGTCCAACCTTGAGAAACCTTACTCGCTTCTATTTCCCATATATGCAGTTCTCACAGAAATCCAAACCTATTTATGTATATCCAGGTAAATTTTTCTTTATGATGTCCATGCCCTTATGGCTCATATGACCGAGCCTATAGTGCCATAATGTTGTATCTGCATCTGAAGCCACAAGATTACAATAATTAGTACTATCAGTGGTTAAATACAAGGTTCCAACCTTCTTACCTCTTGCCACCACAAGAGCACCCTTGTTAACCTTCCAAGAGTCAACTGTACATATCACAATACAACCATCACTTCCCAATTTTCCAGCTGATATCAAATTTCTCCTTAATGTAGGCACATGTTTGACATCCTTCAATAGCCATGTATTCCCATTTTGCATCTTAACTTGAACAAAACCTTTTCCAACTATACTACAAGGCTCATCATCACCAAGAAAAACATGCCCAAAATCCCCTTGAACATAATCAACAAAATAATGCCTATGTGGAGTAGCATGAAAAGAAGCCCCTGAATCTAAAACCCAAGATTTAGTAATATTATGCAAAGAAAGAATCAAAGCATCTTGGCATACATTACCCGATGCCACATTTGCCTCCTTGTTTTCTTCCTATTGTTTCTTCTTTTCCGAAGCTCCCAACAGTCCTTCTTTGCATGCCCAGACTTTCCACAGTGCCAACATACTATCTTGCTTTTGGATTTTGACCTTGCCCGATCCTTTGATTTTCCACGGTTTCCTCTATTCTTCTGTCTCCCTCTAGTTTCCACTGTCAAAGCATTCCTTGAAGTAGAAGATTCACCAAAGCTTTTTCTTCACATTTCCTCGCTTAGAATCACCCCTACAACATCCTCAAACTTCAACTTTGAGTTAGCAGGAACCGAGTTGCTTACGCCATTACCAGGCTATTCCAACTCTCAGGTAAAGAGCACAAAACTAATAAAGCCCTAACTTCTTCATCAAATTCTATTGTAACTGAAGCTAGCATATTTACAACCGTATTAAAATCATTTAGATGATCTGCTACTGAACCATTCTCAAACATCTTCATATTAAACAATTTTTTCATTAAAAATATCTTGTTAGAGGCAGAGGGTTTTTCATACAACTTCCCTTATGCATCCATTAGATCTTTTGTACTCTTTTACTTTGAAACATTAAATAATACCGAAGATGCAAGACACACCCAGATTGTCCCAAGTGCCTTCCTATCCAGAAAATCCGATTCCGCATCTGTCATGCTTGAGGGTTTGTTCACCTTCTCAGACAACGGAGTATAAAGATCCTTTTGATAAAGGTAATATTCCATCTGCATCTTTCAAAGACTAAAATTTTGCCGTTAAATTTATCAACCCTAGATCTTCCATCATCTGCTATAGCTCCCACTCAAGCTAAAACTTTCCCTGCGATTCAACACTTGAAACCAAAACCAGGCTCTAATACCAATTGTTAGGAATTAATATAATCTAATGTGGAATAATTCCTCTAATCAAAATAATAAGAAGTATGAATAGAATTACGAAATGAAAAATGCATAACACGAAGACAATATTTAATGTGGTTCACCCAATGTGGGCTACATCCACCAAGAATACTTGCTCGGATTTTATTACAAGCCAATAGTCTTCATAGTCACAATAATCGATCTTGTTTGGAGTGTGCTTAACAAACCCTCCCAAATTCACACTTGAATTCACACACACTATTCACCTTCACAAAACACACACATAAATCCTATTGTATGTCCATCTATTTATAAGTACATTAATAGGTAGCCAAAGAGGTGGTTTTACAAAAATGGGTAAAAAACCATGGGCCCAAACAGTTCTTATAACGGTTACCCATTACCCATGGGTTGATAAACCACCCATGAAAATTTTCTTTGGGGCTTCACCCCAAACCCTTGACCCCACTTGACCGCTCATCGGCGAGCGGGACATTTGTAAAAATATCCGAGTGTAACATATGGAAGGTGTACCAAACTCTAACATAAAAACATGCTCCACATACATAACATACCTTAGGACATTTCTCAAAGCCTCTTCATTATTTATCGGTTGTATTACATATCACATACTTCATTATTCTAGGAAGTTTTAAATCAAGCAGTCCTCAAGCATCTACAACTCTTCTCTCATGGATACTTGTCAACTCTTGAATCTCTCAACATATTGATATCAAGAGCTTCTGCTCTAGTCATTAGAGGTCATTCAAATCAGATCAACATCCTATCTACATCTTCAATCAAAAAATCTTGTAGCTTTAAAAACATGCAAAAAAACACGAGCCTGGAAGCAACTGTGTTATTTTTACAATGATCACCAATAATTCTGGACCTATAAAAAATCTCCAAATATTTGTTGAATCGCTAGCGAATCACAAAAATCACTTGCGATTCTCTGCGTCACTAGAAATATCTTGAAGTTAGCTTTCCGACGCATTTTTTCAGTTTGTAAAATGGAGCTATGGTTCTTAATTTATCGTAAAAAAATAAGGGGTTGGCTTTTGTAAGATCCATAACTTCACCATCAACAAAAACATCATCCACAACCTTCTTCTATCTAGTAACATCATCCTTTCAGTCTTATTCGTCGATTGAAGTATGGTAAGTACCTTTTATGCACATCATTACTTTAATCATTCATCGTTTAATAATTTTAATCAATTTTGTCTCCACATTTATAAGCCTATGTATATTTTGTTAAAATTGCCAGTGATTCCCTTAATCACCAATGATAGGCTTAATGACGTTCCCTATTTGTTAAGACCATTTATCACTATAGCTTATCTTTCTGGTATCCAAACCCTAGCCTTTGCCATCATTCTTCCTTTGCAGGCCCTTGTCAAACCATATCAAGCTCCTTTGAGCCATCCATCACATTTTGTTGATCATCTTAATCAATTCATCTCTCAGCTTGCCTTTGTAAGTGTATCAATCATCTGCACCTTTGCTCCCCTAAGCCATATTATGATCCCAAACTCCCTTTGGATCAAGAACCACCATCAGACCAACATATAGCCTTGGACCACATCAGTCCCTTTACCTTTTGCATTGATTGGTTATATCGTCTGTTATCATTTTATTATCTATCATCATATTATAATTATTTGATTAATTTATTTAACATCAGATTCACATCCTTGCAAGGAAGTCTTTTGACTTCTAGAAAATTTCCTTTTTCAGGCAATCTGTCATATATTTGTTTAATCCCATCTTGTGTAGTGTCTGTGATTACAAATTTCTTAGCAGGATAGGAGCTTTTTTTGGTAAAAATAGAGTGCAACTATCAACCATTGTCCATCCACATCCATGGGTACCTCTAAATCCCGCCATCTCGAGGTTTGGTAAGTTTTAGTATCTTTCTTCTTAGATTAAGTTGAAGAGGTAAAATTTACTCTAAATACAAGGTGTTCGATTAATAAGATTATTTTAGTTGTGTTAATAATAGATCATAGATGGAATGTATGTGTAGGTTTGAGTGAATATGTGAGGATGTAGTAAATGTTGTGATTGGTAGAGATGTATGATATGAAAGGGTTTTTAGGATCTCTTAGAATTGGGTAAGTATAGGGATACCAATAGGAAACATTAATTATTAAGAGAAGTTTGTGATTTCTTTTGTAGCTTCTAAATTTTATTGTTGGGATGGAAAGGTTTATTAGTTATTTGATTTTTTTATTAATGGAGTGATGTAAAAAGGAGTGGGTAGTGCGCAGGTTAAAGTTTTATTATTATAAAATTTAAGGATTAGGTCAAGAGGTTAATTGATTATTTTTTATTTTTGAAAGGTGTGAATAATGGTAGGTGGATGAAAGGAAAATGGTGTGTGGTCAAAGTTTGAGTTATTTCGAGTTTTATTGATTAGGTGGAAAATATAATTAATTTAATTTTGTAATTATAGGATGATGTGAAAGGTGTGATTGATGGTATGTGTGTGGTGAATAAGAGTATGGTCGAGGGTATATGGTAAATGATGTGTAGTCAAAATCAAGGTCAAGGGTCATGGTCAAAATGGATGGATGATAGGTGTATGGTTTAATTAGAAAGATTAGTGGGAGGGTTGTTCATTGGTTTGACAAAAGCACTCAAATAAGTACAATGATGCAAGCACAATCCTAGCTAGTCAAGTGGGATTGCAATTGAAATATAGCTCCCTTTCTATAGCACACACCGACGGTGGTGCCGCAATTGGCTCTCCACCTGCGTGCCAATGTGGGGTTAGCTAGTGAGTGATCTTGGGAAATTTGGCCTTCTTGCACTATAGTTTGATATGCGGTCAAAAGGGCTACCTAATCTAGGATAACGAGCTCACTAAGGGAGTCCCTGATATACCTTGCGGTATGTGGGGCCCAAGTATGTGTTGCAAGGATGTTTTATGAGGCCTGGGTATTGGGACGTGGAATCCCCTCACTTCACGCCACTCTTAAAACAAGTAAGCGCTTAGACAATAACGACAGTTGTCCCTGAATTTATATACCTTACCGAAACATGGGGCGTGTCTACATGTGTGGAGGTGAATCCCATGGTCACGAGACCCCTAGGACTACGGTAAGTGCATGGATGTCACTTCCACATCACGTTACCCCATTAAAAAAAAAGGGAAGGAAGCCTAGCTGATTTTGATCCTCAAGATCGTCCTAGGATGTGAGAGGAAAGCATACACGGTGTCGTCTTCGGGATAAAAACAAGCAACAACAAGTAACACAAAAAGACAATAAATACAAACACAATAAAAATTAATAATAATTTTTTTATGATGGGGCCTTCGAAAATAGGACCTGCAAAACAAAGGATTAGTATGTTTTTTTATACCCCAATATTCTTAGACCACTCCATCTACAAAAAGGATGGTTAGTAGTTTTTTTAATTAATCAAGATCGTACAACCACAAACGGTAGAAAAATAAAAAATGAGTATTAAAATGAGCAAAGTTTCCCCTTATATGTGCAATATTTCTGCAAAAATAGAATGTGAAAGCGTATAAAACACCACCAAAATACCAAAAACTATTATTAGATTGATTTGTATGCTTGTAAAATTGTAAAACAACAAAGGCACTAATTTCTAGAACAAAGGTGTCAATTCAGGTCAAAAGCGCTACAATATAACAAACATGCTATTGCATAAAAAAGTGTTAATCTATAAAAAAAAGCCTAAAACAATAACAAAGGTGCTAAACTATTAACAAATGCGCTCATCTATCAGCAAAGGCACCAAATCAGAAATAAACAATGTTAGTAGAATTTAGTTTTTAAATAATAAGCATAGGTGCTGAAATATAGACAAAGGTGCCAAACATAGAAAAAGGAGCCACAATATAGATAAAAGTGTTGATCCTACATAAAACAATGTCAGAACACAAAAGTGCTAAACCAGGCCACAATGGCGTCAAACTACATACAAAGGCACCAAAATTCAGACAAAGGCATTGATCCTACATAGAATGAGGTTAGAAAACAAAGGCACTAAAATATACACAAAGGCGTCATGGATTTGAAAAAGGTGCCAAATTGTAACCCTACAACCACAAAAGTCAGCATATTGTATAAAAGCATTTTTTCAGGTCAACGACACCACTTCTTCTACATAGGCACTAAATGACAAGACAAAGGCACTAATACGGAAAACTATTTCAAAAATTCAAAATTTCAAGCTGTAAAACATAATGATATTTTTTACATTTGAGCAGTTTGTTTTAAATATGAAATATTAGTAAAAACAATAAATATTTTAGGGGTAAGCCCCACGATGAGTGCCAAAATCTAGACAAAAGTGATGTTAGTATGTAAATATAAGATGATTATCAAATCAAATCAATCCTAAACCTAAAAAACATATTATCTACCTCCGCTTGAGCTGGATAACAGGTAGAAACAGTGTTATACCTACAGTTACCTACAAGCTCCAATGCTCTTCCCTTCTTGCTTTGGATGTGCTCAAGCTAGTTGTTGCCATTTCTTCAAATTTGTGGGATGATTTGGACAACACCTCCCTTTATTAGATGATGATCTTGCTTGATGGAATGCTTGATGATTGAGAGCTTTACTTAGAAGTATTTTGGCAGCATATACTTGCACTTTCAAAAGTTGGTGGCCATGGAGGGTGGCACTCCTATTTATAGTCGAGAGGAGGGAATAATGGATGGTTGAGATATTTTTGTGTAAATGGTAAATCAATGGTGGATAATTGGTGAGAATGGAGAAAGTTCTCAAATTAGAAAATTCTAGAGATTAAAAGTAAAAATTCAATGGAGGGAGGGAAATATTTGAATATGGAAGAGGGAAATTTGAGAGGCTTCTAGAAATATAAGCCTCTAGATTTAGAGGATTTTTTTATTTTGGGATCAGTGAAATTAAATGCGATTAGTGGAGTGAATAGATGGAGAAGCTAGGTGTAGGATAGGTATAAAGTAGGTGGTAATTGTAAATTCCTAGAAAATAGTTAATACGAATTAGTTAATGGGATAATAAGATGTAATGATGGATTAATATGATTAAGGATGAAATGGGATTATTGAATGAATAATGATAATTATTAAGGTATAATAATTAGGGATAATAATAATTAATCTCATGATTAATTATTATATAGTTAGTGATGGGGATGGATAAATAATGTATAATGAGTATGTTATTTATTGAATGAGCATGTGGACATTTTACATGTCTACAATAGGAAAGGAAATGATGTCTCATTGCCCGCACTCCCACTAGTGTCACGATTTGTATAGCACTAGATGGATTCCATGTTAGGTCATTTGGAAGCGATGTAAAAATGATTCCCATGTTAGGTCATATGCGAAAGTCGCGATGCAAATCCCAAGTTAGGTCATCTGGGAGAGATAGTGAAGTGGTGTTTTTTCGTACCGATTGATAGACTTGATTTGAATATTGAATGATTGTTTTGAAATTCAATGTATGTGATAGATTACTCATGGCGAGATTTTGATTTTTCCACCCAAATTAGGTCATTAGGGGGGATAGATAGAAAGCATTTCAATTAATGGATTCGTTCCTTCACTTGACTGACATGAAAGAAAATTTTCAATAACAATGTATTAGAGGTATGAAATGATTGTAAAGTATCCTGAGAGGGATCGTATGGTGATCCCGATAGTATGCCCCCCTTTTAGAAAAATCATGAGAGGTGGAAATGATGATCACTGAGCTGAAAGTAGGTGTGTAATAATGACCAAGAGAGAGTATAGAAGATGTTGTAAGAATTTGGATATTATAAGAAGTATATGCGTGAGATTAGAATATAACATTGTGGAATGTATATAGTACGATGGTAGGAGAAATTTTGAACTAAATGGCCCAAACGAGGAGGAAAATGAAGTAACAAAGCTCAATATATGAGCACAACCATGTGTCATGTAGTAGTTGGTAGAATGAGTGCGAATGGTAACTATAATAAATTAAAAATTGAGGAAAGTGTTATATATAGTAATGGTAAAAAGTGAATAGTGACTTCATTTGAACCTTGATTGATTTATAATTTGAGCTATGAGCTTGTGAGGATGCCACGGATTAGGGCAGCGAGGTTGACTAGGTTTGAGATGGTGGCAGTGCCCATGGTGTCGTAGACGACAAATGAGTTGGTGAGCACGAGTGTTTTTGAAAAAATGATGAAATTAGTTCGATTTTGTCGATTTTTTACAAAATTTGGATTTTGAATTTTCCTAGCATTTAAAACTTGGATAGTAATGGCCAATGCATTCATTTCCTTTGGGACACCAATTCCCACTTCTAAGCATTGGTGACCTACTCCTAGATGCACAAGTCCTGTTCCTGGGTGTTGGTAACCCAGGAGTCCGTTTTGACTGCATAATAATAAATATGTGGAGTTTGATGACTTTTTACAGTATGAGTGGTTGTTTTTACATATATATGAGATGTTAATGTCATGGTTTTTGGTATCCCTGAGATTTCACCCTGAAATATGGGACTACCCCTTTTAAAAATTTCGTTCTTTTCAAAATAACGGGTCGTTTTGTGTTTGTTTTCCTGCGGTTGTTTGCATTGCTCTAAGGTATCCCCAAAGATTCATAAAAGCCAAATTCGAAAAATACTCACATGCCAAATCTCACTCAATGCCTTCACCATACTTTGTCTTTAAGTGTTTTATTTGTTTATTTATTAAATAAATAAAGTTCTTTTTAAAAAAATTGAGCTAAAATTGGAGGATTTAGGTTATATAAAACACTTCACCCCATCATTATTACCTTAGAACATTCACCTAGGGGGAAGAATTTTTACAGATTAGCTAATCGGATAATTTTTTCGAGCAATTTCCGCAACTTCTTTCGGGTTTTATTTTTATTTCTTTTTGTCTTTCTCCATTTTCTATTCGATAATCCTTGTAGCCTATTCATTCTTCCCGCCAAAACTTATCTTGGGCCTAGGGTTTTGAAAAGCTATATAGTGTTTTTAATTACTAACTAATCTTTCTAAAGGTGATCAGAGCTCAAGATTCCTTTAGGAGATTACAAGAAGTTGCTTGCTCCAAAAAGGTGCAATAACACATTGTATGAAAATAAGAAAAATACTGCCACCAATGTGTATAGATCGAGAAAATATGCACTTTTAGAAAAAATGGCACCTAAAACGGAGCCACGGAGTGAAAGTTATAGCACTTGCAAGTTTTTGTTGCTACATCTTCCCGGACCCTTTCCAAAAATGGCAAATTTTATTCTATACTTGTGTTTTCTTCACCGAACATGTAATTTTAGAGGCAAAAGTCATAATACAAGTCACACTTTTTGGGAATGATGCAGTCTTCATGCTAGTCACACTTTTTGGAGCTACTGGGAAGGTTAAGAATTTAACAAAAGAAACTTAAGTGAAAGATGGAGAATTGTAACTTGCCAGATAGGGTGAATTTCTCCACTACCTGCTCCTTATGTTTTTTCCACAAAAGCAACTTAAGTGAAAGATGGATAATTGTAACTTTCTAGGCATGTGAATTTCTCCACTGCCTGCTCCTTATGTTTTTTCCACACAAGCAACTTAAGTGAAAGATGGAGAATTGTAACCTGCTAGGAAACCTTATGTTTTTTCCACAAAAGCAACTTAAGTGAAAGATGGAGAATTGTAACCTGCTAGGCAAGGTGAATTTCTCCACTGCATGCTCCTTATGGTTTTTCCACAAAAGCAAGTTTAAGTGAAAATGGAAAAATTGGAGTTGCCAAGAAAGGTGAATTTCTCCACTGCCTGCTTCTTATGTTTTTTTCTTTGACTTATAACCAAAAAATGTGACCCACTTTGGCATAGCTGCATGCTTTAAGAAGGATTTCTTTTAATTATTTTTGGCAAACTTGGGCGCCCAGAAGAAAGATAAAAATCACATATTATTATTAGAAATTGCTAAAAATAAGAAGAAAAAATTGATAAAATTAGCATGTAGTTTATATAAGAAATGGACGCCATAAGGAAATGGAAATTAATTGTTTTGTGTGGAGCTTCTACCTTGGTGGATATTAGGGCCAAAGGTAGAGGTTGTGGGCATTAAAAAATATTTTTAATTGTCGAGAAGTATCCAATTTTGGCGCTTAGAGTTGGAAAGGATTTCTTTTTATTATTTTGGCTATCTGCATGTTGATGTGAGTGCACAAGGGAATTAAATAATATGTTGATGTGAGTGCACGAGAGCACTGAGAGGGCCAGGAGCAAGGCTATGACCGATAAGAGTACAACTAGTGCACTCAATTTTAGATGAGTTAGATGCAACCATAAAGCCGATACATGTAGATGATACATGATATAACTAGGCCTATAGCCCGTAGTGGGCATCGCATCGATGGGTGTTATTATTTCTAGTTGTTGTAGATGCGGTGGGTGCACCATTGGTTAGAGGAGTAGAGGGACATGCACCTTCCCCGATGGTGATGGCATAACTATGACGCTAGTAGAGCGTAAGTATTGTTTGTTGTTATTTGGTGATTATTACTTAGTTATATGTTTGTAAGCACGTGTGATAACTAATGTGGTATTAGATGGTTGTAGGTGATGCTTATTGGTCCTTGATCGTGGATTCATCGATCTACACATTGACACGTAATATACCCCTAAATATGGTTGTGGGAGGTGGGATGATGGAGCGAGTAGATATTATTGTGGGAAAACATGCCCATTTGTTTGAGCTAGTGGTGATAACGGTGACCACAAGTACTATTCTATTGATTGAGTGTGATGAGGCATGTGTGGATACTCAAGCGGGAGAAGGAGGTCATAGGATCCGATTCACGAGTAGTTGGTTGAGGTATCTATATTACAGACAAGTGGAGAGATATAGGGGCTACGACCAGCGGTGTAGATTGAGCAGTGAAACATCTAGTTCTAGAGCTCCCACAATCATGTATAGTGAAAATGATGAGGATGTATGACATATATGGATGTATTGATGCATGGGAGATTGCAGACTAATGATTGTATTTTTGTAACTATGATTTTTTTATATATATATATATATATATATATTTATGGATGATTGAAATTATTGTGTTTTGTTGATGTTCTTCGATATGTGATGTGATGCTTGTTGTTCATATGTATATGTTTGATTTGCATTGCATAAATGCTTATATTGATGAATGGATGATGGTGTTGATATGCAAATGATACATAATATTTGAAAACTTGATTGTATGTATGAATGAATATGGATAATATGTGATAAATAATAATGGATGTATGTATAAAATGAATAATGAGAAATAACAATGTGATTGAAATGATAGTAAGAATGTATGTAATCGCGTGTAAGTATGATGAAGAGGGGGGAAGAAGAGCGATGCTCCTAATGTATGTGTAGAAAAAGGAGGTTCATTGATATAAGACCCCTCAGCAGTCAAGTATGAACCATATAAAAAGAGTGTGTCATCAATAAATGGCTTAACAGTGTGCGCTAGATAGATGGATCAATGAAGCATAAAGCGTAACTATGGAAGGAGGTTCTTATTGTAATGGTTCCCTTAACATTCATGTAAGAATTATAAGAATATGATCTCGTCATCAGGTTATGAGGTGAGAATAAAATTGTCTACCAAAGATGAAGAGGCCTGCGAGGAGTGGTGGAAACATGTGAAGTGGTAGTAGCATGAGTGTAAGCACCAAATTGAATGTGAGATGAAATGGTGCCAATAATAGGAGATGTAGTGGTAGGAAACAAAAATGCCGATGGCTTAGGAAGCCAAAGGGAAGTAGTAGCACTGTGAGGTGGATGAGATGATGTTGTAATGGATGGGCGAGTTGGAGGACATATATAAATAATGATATTAGGATGTGGATGAATGCCAACCTTAGAAGTGGGTGAAGGAGACAAGTGAACCAAAGTGGAAGCACACTTAGGTAGAATTAGAGAAAGAGATTGCTCACGAGAGTGAGAGCTAAAGGAAATGACACCCTTGTCTTCTAATTGTTATAATTTGTCATGAAGGGTGCAACAATCATTGTCATGATAACCATTGATGCGATGAAAATTTCAATAAGGGTGATTACATTGGTGATGCAAGCGATGAGGAGGAAGATGTTGATTAGAGGGTAATAAAATTAAGCGCTTATCAAGAAAAGCATGTAAAACATAATGAGGATTATTAACATGTGAGAAATGCAATGGATCCCAGTAGGATATGAAAAATACTTAGGTGGAGAGTGATGCGGTGGAAAAGATGGAGAATGTTTATGTGGTGGAGGGAGTGGAATACGTTTATGAGGTGGTAGATATGGGGACCTTGGAGGACATTGAATAGATAGAAGAGGCAAAGAAATAGAAGATGAATTAACAATAAAAGGAGTAGAAGAGGGATCTATACCATGTGCAACAATTAAATATTGTTCTAGATTAATGACCTTATAGTATAAAAGTGTAAATGAATCACATGTATCATATTGTAATATTTCTTTCAATGTAGGAATCAAGACATGAAAAAAGATAAATTGATTTTCTAGATCAATAGGCTGAAATAATAACTGATGCGTGCAAGAATTGAAGAATGAAATGTAATCTAGAATAAGTTCTTTCTTTTCTTGATGCAAGCTAGGTAATCGGTCACGTGTAACTCTAGGGAAATTATTAAGCATGAAGTGTTTAAGAAAAAAATCTTCCATTTCATAATATGTACTAATAGATCTAAAAGTTAAATGGGTGTACCATTGAAGAGCATCATCAACAAGACTATGACGGAAAGCTTTTAGTAATAATTGATCATTTGAATAAGAATCCATAACTAAACAATAATTCTTAAGATGTAAATATGGATTTCCAATGCCATTGAAACATGAAAATGTAGGCATGATAAAATCCTTAGGAAAATCTGAATTATGAATTTTCTTTGGAATAGGATTGCCATGAAGAGAGTTATTATCAATAGAAGCATAATAGGCTTTGCTTTTGAGAGTAAGAGATTGAAATTGAGATTGCAAATGACCAACAACATGCATGAGTGATGAAATATCATGTGAAGGAATTGTAGAGGAAGTGAGAGTCACATGAAGAGGTTGTAGCTTTCAATTGTGAGTGATCATGGGAATGGGAGAAGAAGAGGAAGCAGAAGATGAAGGATCTGTGGGAATGCTAGAAGTAGAAGTAGAAGAAATAGGAGGAGGTGTACTAGTAGAAATGGGAGAATCATGAATAACATCTTGAGATGAATAAATATGAGGAAGATGAGGAGAGGAACATGGAATATTAAAAGAAGTGTTGGGAGTAGAATTAGAAGAAATGATAAGAGGTGAACTAGTAGAAGTAGGAGAATCATCATGAATGTTATTGGAAACAATCTCATAAGTAAAAGAAATCGGAGTGGAAAATTCACATTCAACGGTCTTATGAGGAGTAACATCCTCACTGACATGTTAATGATCAGAAATATGATTAACATCACTATCAGACAAAGTTTCAAATGCAAGTATTTCATAAAGAGAATCATCAGTGCCCAAAGAAGCAGTAGGAGAACTATCATGAGATTTAGCATTGCATTTATTGGAGTCATTTTCAGAAATACAAGAGACATGAAATGTAACTTTACATTCATATTGACTAGCATTAGAAACATGCACATGTACATTTGTAACATTGGAAGTAACATCATTTTCATACACAGTGGCACAATTAAGACCAAACATATAATAAATAAAAGAATCATAATGTGATGTAACAGAATAGAAGAAGTTAGAGCAACCTTGGTGACTCTAGAAGAACAAGGATAACATTTGGTAAAGTTTTAGTCAGGTGAATGCCTACACTAGAGTTGTAGAAACTAGTGGGAACTTTGTATTCATTAACAAGAATCAACCTTTGAATTTTTTCATCAAACCGAGATTTGTGATAAATATCATTAAGTTCAGCCGCAACAACATCATCAAGAATAGGATTCATACTAACATGATGCATATCTTTCTTAGGAGAGGAGGATCAAGTTTTATCCATGAGGGTTTTGTGGATCATGGGGAAAGGATTTCAAAGAGAGGGGTTCACCAAATTATTTAATAAAATTTGAGTATTAAATATAATATCAGAGTCATATGATGATACCTAACATAATACAAATGCTAACCAATCTACATATGACACCGTATAAGAAAATGAGAGAGATAGGGAACTTATTTGATTTTAAATTATCCTGAAGTAGATCTAAACTGGAACACTTTGGATGAAAAAGTTGGGAAGATTGTCGGAAATGCTTAATACAAATTCTAGAAATTACAGTTGGCGGGATAAGGGCACCTAGGTTAGGATGAGGGCACCTGGGTGCTAGAGACCTTCTGTAGGTGCCTATGACAACACATAGGTTCATAATTTGATTTTTCTTGTGTCGCTATGGTTTTTCTACCCTTTGTTGATGGTCTTATATATGTCGATAGATGATCACTAAATGCGCTCGTAACTTACAAAACAAAGTGATATCCTGCAAAACCCCAAAACACATCAAATCTTGAAAATAAAATATTCAAATGGGGAGTTGTACTGACCTCGGCGGTCACCCGACAGAGTGAAATTACGACCGATCACTGCACTACATCTTAGAATCCATGTAGTTCTATGGGCTTGTGTGTGGACTAGTGTCCTTAGCTTTCCCTCGTGTCAATGACGACAAGATAGTGAGATAAAGATAGATAGAATGCAAATGTGATAATATATCCCTTGATAATTAACTACCCATATAATAGTATGTATGTTGTGTATATATAGGGATCTCTTACTTGAATTTTGACACTAGTGATATGACATGCCGACTAGAACCTTGGGATAGAAGTAAGAAAACTGAAAAGGCCAACCACAAATGTCAAAAATGTGAACAAGAACAAAGAGGACAAGAGCGACCAAGGTGGATAAGAGTGCCTGAGTGTAAATGTCCAAACTAGGGGCTGGTGTCTTGAGCTAATTGACGAAAAATGTGAAGAGACCAAAAGAAAGGAATCCATGTGACCTAAATAGAACTAGGTGAAAAAGTGACAAATGTAGTATTTCACCAAAAAAGTCCATCAGAGCTCAATATATCGTCGTTTGAAATCACCCTCAAGGTAAACTTCTCACAGTTAGTCAAATTTCATTGAGGGCATGTGTTAGCTCCAGGATCTTGGTGCAATTTCATGTCCATTTCATCCCTCTAAATAAGGTACATGAGGGAAATAAAAATGTTCCTATACCCAGTAAGCCCTTTTGGTCATACATGGAACCTCCCATATCACCAGATCAGCCCCCAGGTGCTTGCCGGAGATCATCCCTTCACTCGCTCAAATTATGACAAGTGTTAGCAACAGGGGCATTGTGTGAATTGGTGATTTCATGTCCCTCTTTGCTGAGGGACATAAAAATTCACCCATCCCCAAAAATCTCTTAGGTCATCCATGTGACCCTCTTGAATGCAAATTGCCACCCGTAGGAGCTAGTGTAGCCAAATGGATAGCTGTCGAATCTACGCCAAGTGTCAGCACCAGGTGCACCATTGAAATTGATGACCCTCATGTCCCTTAATTATTGAGAGACATATGGGACATGAATATGCACCCAACCTAAGGAATGAATCCTAGTTCCTCATACGACCATTTTCCAGCCCCCTAGGTGCTTCTCTCAAGTTTTAAGCCTTAATGACACGGTCGTTGGATTTTCATCAAGTGTCGCATTGAGGTGCATCATGAAATTTGATGTCCCTCTCATCCCTTAATGCTTAAGGGATATGACGAACATAAAAATTTTCCCACCCCTTGCATGCATTTTTAAAGTATTTTAAATTTTGTACTCAACTTTCTTTCCCACGATTTCTTCTTCAAAGTTCATATCCTGCCATAGTTGTGTGTTTTCCTTCACCCAGTCCACCATTATTGCTCCAAAATAGCTCCGCCATGGAAATAAAACCTTCCATTCCATGAAGTTACACAATTCCATAAGGTAATATTTATCAAGAGAGTCGAAGGATCAAAGAACAAAAGGAGAAGAACAAAGAAATTCACCCAGAAACCTCCATTGCCGTGAGATGAAGATCTGGACATATCTTGCAAACCGGTGCACGAAACTAAGAACCGTTTGCTGATGTGTCATTCATTCTTGAAGGAGATGAAAACCTCACTTAAAAATCTCCCTTCAACTGCATAAATTTCTTGGAATGAAGAAAGCTTCCTCTCGGCCCAATGAGGACAAAAACTTCATTTCTGTCAAACCAAAGTTGGTTCAAAGAGAAATTTCATTAGAAGAACAAGAAACAAAAACCCACAAAAATGTGATTTTTTTCACAAATGAAGAATAAAAATAGACCTACAAATTTCAAGCTCCATTAATGGTTGTCGTGTCCGGAGTCACGCTTGTGTCAAAAATTTGAATTTTTAAAATCTCCCAAACTAGTGATCAGGTAAGTCTAAAATTTCATAGGGGCGATATTGGGAAAAAACCCATATCAGAAAACTTATTTCCCATGATTTGAAAACCGAAGCTCAATTTCTAAAAATAGAAAGTCTTCTACACGGGGATTACTATTTTGGGTAAGTTGCCAATTGAAGAAATTGCAAAAGAGGCGGTGAACACAAAGGAGGTATCATGGGAAAAAATCATTGAAGCTGTCATCTCAACCCAAAAATTATACTTATTAAAAATAGTAAGCGACTCCACGGGCCCCTACTATAAATGGCCAGTTGGTCCACAAGGTGAGAGGAACATAGTGTGAAGAAGGAATTCAAGCTACCATAATCATTTAAGGTCTTGAAAAGATAATTTGTGCACTTGTTAAAAATATTAAGTTGTCCGATGGGAACTTATTAAAAATAACAAGTTATTCCAAAGGGTGGATTTCATAGAGGGACAACGCTGGGAGTTGAACATTCAAGTTGACACATCTCTAGTTGGAGACCAGAGAGGGAAAATTTTCAAAACTTGCTAAAAATAGTTACGTTTTCCAAATATAAAAGGTGTCGAGGAAAAATAAAGTTCAAGGGGTGAAAACTATACATTCTCTATCATCAGATTGTGCGAGAGTAGGTGATAGTGAGGTTGCTTGCATAGATCTCAATAGTGTCTTTCGACACTCATTTCATGCTTCAATTAATACATATGTTTCATCCGAATCATTCCAAAATCATCCAAGCAATGTGGCAATGTCGCAAGGAGTCAGGGAAGGATTTGTCCCAAAGCTTCGGTATCTTCAGAGGGGATCTCCGGAAAAACGTCTGTGGTCGCCAGAGGTTACATTCAACAGTGTTTCTAAACACTCAGTTTGAGGTGTCCATAGGTCATCAAAAGGTAGTTTCTTATCTATAACAGGAGGAAATCATTTGCAACAAGGAATTTGAGGGAGTGGGGATCTTCTCATCAACATGGGACAAAGAATGATTCAGTGTCAATTGTAATTTTTAAGGAGATTTTAGAAGGAAATAGATTATGAGATTCAAAGTTTCATCTCCTTGGAATAATCAACGGACTACATTAGGAGCGAAATCCTTTCCTTTTCTCCTCTCTCTTCTTCCCCCAAATATTCTCTCTCTTCATTGTTCTAATTTAGCGTTGGGGTTTGCACTTTTTGATATGTCTTTAAGTGAATTTAGAAACATGATGTAAAATTTAAGTTGCCTTATTTTTATAAAAGGGACTTAATATTTGAGTAGGAATATGAATGGTCTAAACCCAAGAATGGGGCATGTGAAAGGTCTTTAGGAAGATGAGGAGTCAGGTATTTTCCATAAATTGTAATGAGTTCCTCATTCCAAAGGTTTCTAATTATGAGATTCTTTTAGCTGGTTGTATTCTTGTAAGTTCATGAGAGAGTTGTTGCTTACTTGTGAGTGAAAAGTGTTAGCCATTTTTCCTTTAAAAATTTCTTCATTTCTCCACTATCTACAACTTTTTTTTGAGCAATCAATACAAGAAGAAGGAGTTTCTAGCTTTTTTTGACTAAGGGATTTCTGGATACTTTGTGATCATAAATTCTATTTGGTCTGTTTGCTACTTGAAGAGTTGTTTCCTCTTAATTTTAATGCATGTGATGAAATTTCTAGCTAATGTTTGTAAGCATCTGATTTCCTACTTGTAGCATTCGTTTTACCTTACTTCATATTCTCACTTCCTTTCCCACTCTCTTGACAAAGTCCTATCTATCAAGAAATTGCTAGCTTTGTTGCATGGTCAGTGGAGTGCCCCTATCGGATCCCCAACCACAAGGACAATCAGGATAAAAATCACTTCACTCATGCATGCATATACGATGACTGCACTATTTAAGTAATGAGGCTTAGATTCCTAGAGTGTTGGCAAGAAATCCACCGATTTGTCCCCGACAAATTTTCTCGCCAACAATTTCTCAATATAATTGGTAATTTTGTGATTTTTTATTAACTGAAAAATTCATTTAAAGTACTTGGCTTTTGCATGTTTATATGAATTTTAGTTTTGGAAAGTTATTATATGTTAGAATATAGATTTTTTTTTCCATCTATTTTTTTTCAATTTAAGGTTGGACATTATTTTTAGTTTGTGTTTATATTTAATAGATATGATGTAATAACCCGATTATGTTATAGTGTTTTCATTGAGATTGTTTTGTTGTTATGAGACTTTAACTTTTCTATTTTCTTTCATATATCCTAATAAATTTTTAGGTGAAAATTATATATAGTTCCAATGTTTGATCATTTATTGACATAAATTTGGTTGCATAATAAAAGTTCTCACTCCTACTTCATTTAATTTTTTTACAAAAATTGTAGAACTCCTGTTCATTTTAAAATGGATAATTAAGCTAATAGAGATCCAAATTTCAAGGTTAGAAGTTATTTCATCCCTACACAACAATTTAAATTGTGGAGATCTAATCAAAAATTATGTGATGAAAATAATGATCAAACTAGTTGTTGTGTACTTAAACATAACATATATATTCATGTCTTTATTTTTAACATTAATATTACTATTTTATATTTTGTGTGACAAGATTTAGGTCATAGGTTAGTCACAGTTGATTATTTTTGGTGATTTGAATATAAACCATGGAAAAATACCTAAAGAATGTATCATAATTTTATAATATAAAAAAATTAATGTAAAATATAGTCTTCATTATACGAGAGACATTTTGTCTAAATTGAATTTGCACGTGAAATCCATCCTTAGTGAAGCATGTTCTCCCATATTTTCATTCATTATAATTTTTAATATATATATAATGTAGTTCCATTTTGTTTGTATTTGGGACTTAATTAGTGGTATTAGAACTTGAATCAATTTTCACATCCTTTCCCAAAATCTTGAAAGGGTTTTATCTAAAGATAGACTCAAAATTTGTGACCAAGGATGAGGTGAGGGAT
Organism: Taxus wallichiana var. yunnanensis; assembly: GCA_018340775.1. NCBI lineage: Eukaryota > Viridiplantae > Streptophyta > Pinopsida > Cupressales > Taxaceae > Taxus > Taxus wallichiana. Next base: position 208,448,147 of record CM031240.1, read on the forward strand.
TTATTTACTTGTTTTTCCAAGGAGGTCCAAAGAGATATTCACTCACTTGTAAAACAACTCAAGTAGATATATTGGATATATTCCAACCCTCGATGCACAATCATTAAATATGAGGAAGTCAAGTACATAAAAAATTAGGGGAGTGTCGATTGAGACCCACCATATGATAATGATAAAGAAATGGAAAGATCACATCATCCATCATTTCATCTATGAATAAATATCCCATAGTATTCCTTTGTCGGTGTATGGAGGTCTATACATGGCAGAGAAAACTCATAGTTGATTTTTGGATTCAGAAGACTAAAAATCAATATAAATTTTTAATTTGTCCCCATAACATTTGGGAGGTGTTTCCAACACATGGGGAGACATATGATATTTATCAAATCTTGATGGGGACTTTTTTTTTAATGCTTAGAATAAGAGAGTAAATTGAAACTGCACGATGAATCACATGATAGCTATTTGATGAGCTTCTTTCAAAAAATGTATGTAGAGGAATACCTGGGAAAATTATATATTTACAAATTTAAGGCCAAATTTTCTTTGAAGTTAATGCAGAAAGTCTATATTCCCATCTTAGAGGATAATATTCCAATATAGGCAAGGACACTTGAACTTGACTATTTTGATAGATTTATTATTGTAGTTATAAGAGATGAAAATTATATTATAACGCCCACATATTTGAAACACAAAATACAACAACAAAATTATCAAAATATATATTTTTGTTTTTCATTGCTCTCGACACCACATTGGCTCAAATAGAAAAAGTCAACATCACATAATACACTTACATAAGCATGGACCCACATAGACAACATATTAACATAGGGTACACATCAATTTCTTATTCAAATGAAGTAAAATAAGACAATGACCCAACTACGGTAAGGCACACAGGATAGACATACTCCACAACATGGCCTTTTCATGGTTTACATATTTATTACATTTAGTTTTCCATTATATAACCTTATAGGTTTCCAGTGAATTAAAAAGGTAAGGGTGTAAAATTTCCTTTTTATAAAACTTCAAATATTTAATTTTTGTACAACATTAGCCTTTATAAAAAGAATGTAGTGTTGATTCCTTTCTCAATTCCATTAATAATCCACAACTCATTTGTTAATTAAATTCATTTTATACACCTATAAGCCTCCTAATATTCATTCTTACGTTAAAGGTTTGTTTCTAAAAATATGTTTAATTGACATTAAATTTTATCCTCGTTATGAAAAGGAACTAACAAGATGTTAAGGTTCTACTTTTTGAGACGTATATTCGATGTTTAAATTTTACCTTTGCTTAGGCAAGGAAACTATCGTGAGATCAAGAAAAATAAATTAGAGTTTAAAGGGTGATTTAGATTCAAGATATCTCTTCCCATAAATATCCTTCCATCATAGTGCCTTATTTTTCATGTTACAATTTGCTCAATTAAATAACTTGTTTGAATCCATTCAACATTTTCGCATCATGAAATTTTATTTATATATTTCTATATTTAATAGCTTGTGTTTTTTTGAAAGTTTGATCTCAACCGGGAAATTCATTTTTTTTTTTTTTTTTATTGGTAAACGCTTTTGACCGGAGCTATGAACCGGAGGGGTAGGGGCCCCCACCCTACAACATGGAAGAAGAGAAGAAGAGAAAATGAGAAAGAGAGGGAGAAACCTGCGAAAAGAGCGCAGAAAGGAGACACGCTTTTGACCGGAGCAACAAAACCGGGGGGTTGACGGGACCCCACCCAAAGAAGGAAAGAAAACGAGAAGGAACCAAAGCCAAGACGGACCCGAGAACAACCAACGAAGCGCCAACACCAGAGGACGAAACACCAAAACCGAGAATCGCCAGTGTGGAAGCATCAAAAGAAAGACCGCCAAGAGGGGAATAGCATGAGAAGGAAAGGAAGCGAACCAAACCCAGAGGACAACCGAAAAACCAAGAGGGCTGAATAGGCACCACCGAACAAAGTGAGGAGCCCACCACCGAAAGCGAAAGCAAACCAGGCAGTAACCCAAACACGAAGCACTAAAACACCACCAATGATCACGAAACAACCACCCACCCCATAACCATCCGAAACAAAGATCCAGCGAAGCATCTGACACCCAACACTGGAAATGCGAGCATGAACATGAACTGCACCGCGCAGGGAAGACGTTTTTTCCTAACCCTACGCTTTGGAAACCAGGATGGGGAGTCTCTAAGAAGGAAAATAAACAAGAGCAGGACCAAACAGTGCCAAAACAGGTCGAGGCCCGTCACCGACCCCCCCAACCCAACCAGAAACAACTGCTTCCGCCAAAACGAACTGGCGAAATCTGAAACGAAAGAACACTGTTGTAACAGGTTCAGCGCAGGAAGAGGACAGCCGAACCCTGACAACCCATGCGCGGCAGATCGAATCGAACCATGGGCATCCACCCGAGATCGGGAGCGGAAGAAAGCAGGAGCATGGGCACGAGGCAAAGCCGACACCACGACAGGAAGTCTTAACCCCCAATAAAACCCCCGAATCCGTAGAAGCACCGACGGACAGAGACTCAGAACCAACCCAGACGACGAACAATGGAAGCGAGAATAAAACTTGACGAAGGTAGAAACCAAGCCTTCGACCGGAAAAGGCGCAAGAACAACAGGGCCGACATTTCGAGTAACAGCCAACAAAAAGGCCTTCACGTCCCGGCTGAGGAGGAACCAAGCAAACCGTTCGGCTTCCTTCGACAACTCAATAACCAGACAATCCTCAAGCGGACCAGAGCACAGCTGGAGTCCTTCCATACAACGCTCACCAAGACACCGAGTGAGGATATCCAGCTGAGCCACCACATTCAACTCCAACACTCGCTCCCACCCCTCGACTCCATCACCAACGCAAGCCTTCAGAGCTTGTTCAATCCAAAACCCTAGCTCCTGCCGCTCCATCTCCGATCGATTCTTCCACCATAAAATAAAAATTCATATTTATTTTTAACAACATGAAAAGGTATAGTTAAATTAAAATGACTTCAAGTATGACATTATTCCTAACCAAAAATCTCATTTACTCATATACTCTTTACACTTACGTCGTACTTTGGTCTCACTATTGACATTGTTTTAGAACAATTGTAATTCAAATGACACATAATTTACACTTAGGGATTCATGACTACAAGGAGTGGTTACACTGTACCTAAAAATCATTTCATCACGCTTAAAAACCCAAGTATTAAAGCATATAACAAGACAACCCAACAACTATATGCTTTTCAAATTTCTTCCAAGGAACTATTTAAATTATTTAGTAAAATGCATCAATGTTTCTTTCACCAATACCCTTAAGAGAGGCTCCATGATCTATTAACTTCAAAAGAAATCATGGATGGGGAAAACTACACCCTACGAGAAAGCACATGGTAATTTGCTATTAAGCGTCAAAATTATCTAAGAGTGACAAAGGGAGTTTAAATGCAAAATTTATAAAATTTTATGTGTTTCAAAATCCTTCTAAGGTAATATTTATAATCATTGGTAACAATACATCATAGCTCCTTTGTTCATTAGCATCTTAAGAGGCCACTCAATGTATTACATTCATTTCTACTCAAGGGTTTCTATGCCCGACTATAGGTCATTTTAAGGTGTGAAAACATATTTATCCCATTAAACCTTCGTAAGGGAAAAATGTGTAAAGTTGTTACTAGCCAAGGTGACATATTTATCTGTGAGGAACTAAAGAGATCATTAACAAGAGTTTAATTTGTAGTACAATAGTGAAAAAATTCCACTTGTGTCATCGGGATCTTACGAAGGGTTCATTTAATGATAAAGGTATCCCAAACTATCTTCTTAAGAATATGGTTAACCACTAGGACACGAAGGTCCAACACAAACATTGAACTCTAACTCATCCATGAAGATGAGTAGACCTATGACACCAAGAAGTGTTAGTCCTATTTACCCTATGAATGACAAGCTTACTCAACGGATCTATTGCTTTGTGCAAGGAAACTTAAGTTATAGAAATGGTCTTTGAATATTTTTTTAAAATGTAGGATAAGAAGTCTAATTGTGAGGATAAGAGTATTTCTTAAGACATTAGGGTTTTGCAAACCTATATGTGACATGATTGAGAGGGAGTGAACAACAAAGGTTTAATACTCAATGCATTTATATGGTGTAAAAATGATAAGTTACTTCCAAACATTTGGATTTTATCTATAACCACAATAAATATTAGGAAGTTTTTGTTTCAACCATCTAAACAATGTGATCCATATTTAAATTCAAATGGGCTTAACACCTATGAAGTGAATGATATGCTTTTTACCCATTTTCAAAATTCAACTATCTTCCTTGTTTATCTACCTAACATAGTTGTTCCTACATTCATTATATTTCACTCATACTAGTGTTGTAAGGTTAGCTTTAACACAAGGCACACAAACAACATAGTTTTCCAAGTACAATGCTTTAAATATAAGAGTCCAAGAGGAACAATAGTCTTCAAAACACTACTTTTGATAATGTAACTCTCTTAAATTCACTTTCATTTAAAATTTGTAGTTCATATAAATATACAATATATTAATGTCATCTCACTGATTACAACATATCACACTCTAATCCTCCATATAAAATACATTAATTTCATTCATGAAAACCCTCTAGTAAGTGATCTCCTCAAGATTAGGCGTTATACCTTCTCTACTGGCCTGTGACTTGTTAGATATGTGCCAACAAAGTTAAAATTTTCCACTCTATTTTTAGGAGGAATCGTAACATTATTTCATCAATTATGTGTATATATTTTTGTGGATATCTTTAGTTTCTCATAACGATTTTGCATGTAATTTTTTCACCTTGAGTTAATAAATCTTGATATCTTGTGCCGTGGATGTTTCCCTAAGCTCTCTTGGGATTTACCACATAAATCGGGGTTCATCTCTTGCATGTTTGGTATATTGTATATTTTATTTTTCTCTCTTTGTAAACCGGTATTTTGTTGTTTGAATTTCTGCGTATTTATTTCTGCATAAACTGTGGTTTCTAACATGACTAAATTGTCGTGAATTTTTCATCCTTAGGAAGTTTCAAGGTCTTCACAGTATTATTGTCTAGTTTGAGTTTCTTTCATTCCCGACTCCTTCAAGCTCACTCTTACTTCATTGAAACAAGGTCATCTTAAAATAGGGAAGAACACAAGTCTTTATTGAAACAGGTCATCTTATTTATCCAAAGAAAAGTAACGCCATAATGAAAATTTGAAAGGCCAAAAAAATAAATTTATTTGATCAAATAAATGTACGTCTCCTTAAAATGAATTACTAGTTCATCTCTACCCATATTTAATTAAGAAATAAAAACAATTTGATTAAGAAATAACAATTGATAGAACCTTTCAAAGAAATAAAACATAACTCTTTCACTTACAATACCTAGAAAACAAAATACAAAGTGACATCATACATCTATGAAAAATGTGAGATCATAAAATTGACATAGAAAAGTCTTCTAGATGGAAAATATGCATCAAATTGATTCGAATGTATGTATTTATGCAAAAATTATTAACTCTTTTTCATTCGAAATAGGATTCCCCATGGCGAGATAATTTTGTTGTATGGATTGCGAATATATTCGAGAAAAGATGCACTAAAGAAAGTAAGCTACTAATGACTGTAGTTTTCCATGAATAAAAGTGTGATCGAGAATCAACCAAAATGACATTAAAAAGGCAAATCTTGTGAAGGTGATAAAGAGACAAGAGAAGCGGTGCAAACATTATTACGGGGTTGAAAAATATTTAATTCAACAAAAATAAAGTTGAAATGATAGAATCTAAAATATGATGAGTGTAAAAATTAATTAGATTAAATAACAAAATATGAAGCATTTGAAAAAGAATTAAAAATGAGGTGTTTCAAAGTGGTCAGAGAATTTAATATGCAGCTATTTAGAAATTGACATCTAATCAACCAAAAATCTCAATTATTATATTTTTCATTAAATTTTTAAAAACCCACGTCAGATGGTGTTCCTGTGTTATTAGGTCAAAATTCCAAAAAATGTGCTTGGATGAAATAAGGAACACGTCTAGGCTATAAAGTTTTTTTAATAAGGATGGGTAAGATTGTCCTCCCACAATATTTACCGATTAAAAAATACACTTAGAGACCACCATTTTGAACATTAAAAAGCTTCAATCTCATAAAAATCAAACTGTTGGGAAGCATCTAATGGTTGATCCTTCATTTAGATAAAAATTGACAAAATATGCTCATGTTTTTCAAAATACTAGTGGTTGATCCTTTATTTAGACCAAAAACCCTCAAAACATTTTCTCGTATTTTTTAGATGCCTTGTGAGTTGACCAAATTGATTTCTACACAAAACATACAAAAATGCAAAGTCACTACTTTCAAAAAAATAACCATATGGATTAATATCATTGTTTTGGTGATTGATTTACCATCTCCAAGAGTATGTCCTTGGTGTATTTTAACAATGCCTTGGAGCTTCCTAGCTAGACACCCCTGCTCCAAATGTCTTATATTTATAAAAAAATACATTTTCTTGAAGCTACTCTCATATCCCAAGTTTTATGAGTTCCTTGATGTTGGTGAACTCCTAAGAAATATATAACATTAATCCATCTCTTTCGAGACGTATCCCAGGATCTTAACCTTTGTCACTCTACCCTCGAAAAAACATTTTTGAGCCCCTTTTAAAAGCTTCTTTCTCTATCAAACATACAACACAAAGTTTTTAGTATTTTATCTTCTTCTTTAATGCGTGAAGGACGTTTTGTATGCCCACTTTAGAAACATATCCATTTTCTATTCCTCTTGATGTCATGCTAAACATGATTCCAAAGAGCATTAAAAATATTCACGAGAGGCATAAAATGGTTTTTATGGTATGCAACCTAAATTTTGTCTATTTTTCTCTGTTTTTGGATGCATATGGAATTCTAAATCCAATAGATTCAACCAATGCTCTCACTTTCTAACCTGGAAAAGATAAGGGCATAATAAAGATTGAAGTATCAGACATGCACATAAAATCTACACATATACAAGTAAATAAAGTGGATCAATAAGTATGATTACAAAAATTAATAAGTTAAAGATATTACAATCATTTCATCTTCTCACAAGCATAAAACCCTCACAATGGATTAAATTTGTTTTCCACATGAAATGAACATGTGTTCAACCTAATCAGATCACATTTTCCACCATATTCTCAACCTGCATAAAAATAGGGCTATTGAAACAGGGTATGGACATCCATCAATGTATTAACAAAAAAGGGGATATTATAATGGAAAGGGAATTTTTGCTAAATTTTGTAGTTGGTAAAACTCCTCTATTGGCTTGGACGCATTGTTCTACTTGAAAACAAATGTAACAACTTTGGAGTCTTCCCATAGTTCGTTTTGGCCTCTGAAGGTGGTAGAGATCCAAGAGAACTGATGCAAACTCTAGAGACCCAACATAGGGAGGGACCAAAATTACATGTAATGCATTTATATTCCATTCTTAATCTATTCTAATAATTTCTTACCAGTCAACATTGGTTTTGAGGTCTACAAGATCTTTAACAATGTCCTGGTTTATATATCCTAAATATTTAATTCAATAAAAATAAAGGTGAAATGATAAAATTAAAATTCTAGATGAGATGACCATTGAAGAGTGTAAAGAATAATTAAATTAAATAACAAAATATGAAGTATTTGAAAAATAATTAAAAGTGCGGTGTTTCAAAGAGGTTGTAGAAGTCAATATGCATCTATTTGGAAATTGACATCTAATCAGCCAAAAATCTCAATTATTATATTTTTTCATTAAATTTTTAAGAACTCAAATTAATGGTGTTCGTGTATTATTAGGTCAAAGTTTTTAAAAATGTGTTTGGATGAAATAAGGAACACGTCTAGGCTATAAATATTTTTTTGAATAAGGATGGGTAAGATTATTCTCCCACAATATTTACTAATTAAAAAAACACTCAAAGACCACAATCTTGAGCATTAAAAATCCTTGAACTCCTAAAAATCAAATTGATGGGAAGAGTCTAATGGTTGATCGTTCATTTAGAGAAAATATTGACAAAAAATGCTCATGTTTTTCAAAGGACTAGTGCTTATCCTTCATTTAAAACAAAAAACCCTCAAAATATTTTCTCATATTTTTTAGAAGACCGTGGCTTGACCAAATTGGCTGCTACAAAAAAAAAAACAAAAACTCAATTTCAACAAAACAACCACATGGATTAATTTCATTTTTTTGGTGATTAATTCACCATCTCCAAGAGTATATTCCTTGGTGTATTTTAATATTTCCTTAGAGCTTCCTAATTACACACCACTGCTCCAAATATCTTATGTTTATAAAAATATGCATTTTCTTCAAGATACTCCCATGTCTCGAGCTTTTTGAGTTCCTTGATGTTGGTGAACTCCTAAGTAAGATATAAAACTATTCCATCTCTTCCGAGACATATCCCAGGATCTTAACCTTTTCTACGCTACCCTCAAAAAAACATTTTTGACCCCCTTTTAAAAATTTCTTTGTCTATCCAACATACAAGGCAAAGTTTTTAGTATTTTATCCTCTTCTTGGATGTGTCAAGGATGTTTTGTATGTGTACTTTAAGAAATATATCCAATTTATATTCCTCTTGATGTCATGCTAAACATGATTCCAAAGAGCATTAAAACAATTCACAAAGGTATAAAATGGTTTTCTTGAAAGGAACGATAAGAATATTGTTCCAAGCCGCGATCTCGATGATAATAGCACACCGCATTAGATTTGTAAAAGCAGAAGAGCTAAAATGCCATATATGGAAATCCATCATAATCCATAATGGTCAATACATTACAAAAGAACAAATTTAATTATTCAATAAGAAAGATGTACATATAGGAGGAGGAAGTGCAACTACTACCTAAATCGGTGGTGAAGAACTCCCACTACCGATCCGGTAGTTAAGTTAACTCAAAAGATTAGTAAGCTAACTTCACATAACTGAGAAGCTAACTCAACACAACTAGTAAGCTAACTCCACACAACTAGTACACCTAAGCAAGCTAACCCAACAAGTGTTGGGCTAACACAAGTGTAAGAATTATCCTAATAAATAAATAAAAGGATAAATAATAACCTACACTAACACTCTCCCATAAGCATAGCTTAGGTGGGTGGAAAAGAAGGTGGGTCTTGATTACAAGGCCTAATGAGGTACCTACGTACAACAACTGGAAAAAATGGACACCGTAAGGTACCCAAAACCAGTAATAACAAAGTAGAGAGAAAAATCTTGTTGCAAGATATCCTCAGAAGCTCGACTCCAAAAACTTGTATAATGCTGAAGAAGTGTGGTGCACACTATGGTCTGAATCCACTGCTCTATCATATAACTCAAAAAGAACTGACACTGGGCTTCACTCAGAATAGTTCCATGCAAGGAGACTGTCAATGGAGTGATGTCGAAAATTGAAAAATAAACACCAAACATAATTTGATCAACTACTACAAATAGGTGTGCCACGATCCAAGAAAAACCAAGGCAACAAGGTAAGGACACGAGATCCAAATAAATAGGAGTGCCACGATCCAAGAAAAAGCCAAGGTAACAAGGCAAGGGCATGAAACCTGAAGAAGTAGTATCAACACCACACCCTCCCATACTGTAGAATGGGTAGAGTGACACCACAGATCTGTATGAGTTTTCAAAATCAACTACTCGAACACTGACAAACTAACACTGGGCTCCACCAGAATAGCTCCCCCACAAGAGAGACTATCAACATGCCAAAAAAGTGTTGAAAATATAGATCCAAAATATCTCAACAAACAAGAGAGATATAAATGTATACACCCATATATACAATAATACAATACCCAAAATTTTAGGTCATCGGGCTCAACCGAAAATGCATCCACAAGTGATCACAACACCCTCCCGAATTTGGCACTTTATAATTGAGTGCATGTAAATATTATAATGAGTAATAGTACCTTTTACATTTGAAATATGTTTATAAAAATGTCACCAATGCATAGATCTCGAAAAAATACACAATTTCCAAAAAGATCACCTTAATCCGAGCTACGGATCAAAAGTTATGAGCTCTAGAAGGTTTTGTTATTAAAATAATATTTTAATGTTGATCTTTTTAAAAGGTACACGTGACACCCAAATGTCCAAAGGGTAAAAGAGTGCATCCACACGATACATGTTTGCGACCAAAGGATAAAAGCTGCGCCCAAAACCTAAATTTCCATAGGGTAAATCATTGCATTCGGAGGGTACACGTTAATATCCAATGGATAAAAGAATGCACCTAGAGGGTACAAATCTGCGTCCAGTGGATAAAAGATTGCATCCAAAATAGAAATATCTAGAGGGTAAAAGAATGCATCTGGAAGGTACACACTTATATCCAATGGATAAAAGAATGCACCCAAAGGGTACAAATCTGCGTCTAGTGGATAAAATATTGCATCCAAAATAGAAATATCTAGAGGGTAAAAGAATGCTATGGGTGCATTCTCAGACCATAGTGTGCACTACACTTCTTCACTAAGATTGTACAAGTTTTTTGAGTCGAGCTTCTAAGGATATCTTGTAGCAGGAATTTTCTCTCTACTTTGTTATTACTAGTTTTGGGTACCTTATGGTGTCCATTTTTTCCAATTTTGTACGTGGGTACCTCATCAGGCTTTATTGTCGGGACCCACCTTCTTTTCCACCCACCTAAGCTATGCTTATGGGAGGGTGTTAGTGTAGGTTATTATTTATCCTTTTATTTATTTATTAGGATAATTCTTACACTTGTGTTAGCCCTACACTTGTTGGGTTAGCTTGCTTAGGTGTACTAGTTGTGTGGAGTTAGCTTACTAGTTGTGTTGAGTTAGCTTCTCAGTTATGTGGAGTTAGCTTACTAGTCTTTTGGAGTTAACTTAACTACCAATATCAGTTAGTGGGATTTCTTCACCACTGATTTAGGTAGTAGTTGCACTTCCCTCCTCCTATATGTACATCTTTCTTATTGAATAATTAAAGTTATTCTGTTGTAATGTATTGAGCAGGCCTTGCAACGGTATAGAAACCTAGAAATTTGAAGCATAAGAACTTGGGATAATTTAGGTGAAAATTTGCTGAAACAATTCTAGGATAATTTAGATCATTTTCTCTCATTGAACAATTGACTACTATTCAATATCCGTTTTGCTAGAACTTGGGAGAAAATTCAGTAAGTGTCAAGCCTCAAGCTGATCATGCTTTCCTTTATTATCTTAGAGCATTAAACAGTTATATCTCAACTATGATTCAGTTAATGGGTGGAGATACACTCCCAACAACCTATGATATCACTCTCGAGCTGAAAATAGTCTTATTCAAGATGGGAAATTGGCACCAAGACCTTCAATGCCATTTTCGGTAGATTTAGCACATATTCCTCAGCCTATTACAATCATAGAACCTACTGTTGTAGCTCCATCAGATGATGTATTTAAAGCTTTGCAGACTATGAGAAATAAATTGACTTCGATTGAGAACAAAATTACATTATCTAGCAGACCCTATCAGGCTCCTTATCAGCCCTATCAACATAATCAACAAAACAGGTAGCCCTATCAACAGAATAAAAATTATAGGCAACCTTACCAGCAAAGGTAGTTTGATCCAAAGGCTCCTAGTTCATCTAATGCTTTAGTCCCATTTAATATGGCTACAGAAGAGTGGTTTCAACCTTGCAATCAACCTCATTTAGCTACAACTTTCCCAAATGCTTTTCTGAATTGAAATCTTGTTGCACGACCCCAATCTAAAATATTATTCATGCCTCAAATGGAAGGTGGGTAGCAAGAAAATCATGTTCAGAAAGCACCTGAAAAGAATTTAGTCAGTTTTAATGAGGAGGATTTCATTGTAGTCACTACTAGGGCTCAAGGGAAGGCTGTTGAAAGTCAAAAGCAACAAAATAGGCATATCCTACCTACTGTCCCTGATAAGACAACATCTACAGCTCCAAAGTCAACCAATAACTCTGATGTTCCTAAAAAAATAACAAGTGTTCTAGTTGATAAAGACCATCAAAAACAACTATAGCCTGATCCAAGAAGACTGTTTATTCCTCAGATATCTAAAGCTGTTGAAGCAGAATCAATTTTCTAGGACAACAAGATTTACTTTCTCACGAACTAGCTAAGTTGTAAATTTCTTCAAATACAATAGAAAAGGAAGTTCAAAAGGCAGACATGGTCCTTGGAATGTTTGAGCAAGACGGCATTAAAGAAGTTAAGTGGATGGTTCAAAAAGTTATGAATGCTCACAATATCAAGAAGCCATCACCAATCTATTTATCACTAATTATTGGAGAACATCTAGTTCATAATTGCATGGTGGATAGTGGTGCAAGTAACACAATTATGTCAAAAGTGATTGCACAAAAATTGGGTTTGCAGTATGAGCCTACAGAAAGGAGCGTTTTACAACTTGATGGAATTGCAACTAATATGGTTGGTATAATAATTTTTTAGAAGTGACGTTACATGCTTGACCAAATTTTTCTATTCTGCAAGATGTTACTATTGTAGACTTACCTCCATACTTTGCCTTATGCCTATCTAGAGATTTCACAGCAAAAATAGGAGGTTATCTCTCTTCATATTGGTCCTTCTTATTTATCACTACTTGTTATGGTACTAAAGTTACTATCAATTCAAAGCCATTGGCTAGATTTCACATTGAACCTCACTCTTCAAATGCAGTGGCAAATTATTCAGTCTTAGATCAGTCTGATTTTTATGAGGTAGCTCATGTTTCAGCATTGGATGGTGTTTCTAACATGTTTATGGATGAAAAGACAGTGGAAGAACATGCTCATGATCCTTTTAAGGAAGTTGAAGAACACTTGTTTGGTGTGTATTGTATGCATTAAGAAAATACACCACTTCCCTTACTGTCCAAAACAAAAGATTCAGTAGAAGGGATTTGGAAGCTTCATTTTGATGGAGCTAAGAACAAGAAAGGACAAGGATCAGGTTTGATGCTCACTTCCCAAACGAACGAAAGGTATTTCTCAACTTTGAATCTCTAATTTTCATGTACTTGTAACCTAGCTAAATACGAATCTTTAATTCATGGCTTACTTTGGGCCAAAAAGAAAGGTATTAACATTCTACATATTTTTGGTGACTCTGAGTTGGTTATTAATCAAGTAAGAAATTTCAATGTTTGTAAGAACCCATTAATGAAGTCTTATAGACATAGAGTTTCAGACTTAATGGAAGATTTCGATGCTATTAACATTCAGTCTATTCCTAGAGCTGAAAACAAGCATGTAGACAGACATTTAGCAGTTGGGGCTAGTTTTGAAGTGTTGGAACAGATTGAAAATAGAAAAATCCAGCCTTATATAAAGTTAATTGCTAGGCCATCATTACCTGATAATGATTCAAATTGGCATGTTTTTGAAAGCGATGATCAAATCTGCAGGTTTTTAAAGCAAGAAGCTAAGTTTTCTACAATTAATCAGGATAAATTACATCACTTATATGGTGACCATATTGTTTAGTTGAAGACAAATAAACTGCCTTAAGGTCTGGTCACATTAGAAGATATCTTTAGCATTGATGATCAGTTAAGAAAGGTCAAGACTAAAATGTCAACTCACACTGTCAATTACAAAGAAATCTTAGTTGATAAAGGGAAAAAGCTATTTCTTGGGAAGGTATGTTCCTTAACTAAAAAGTAGTCATTTATTAATCTTTGCAAAGAGTTTAAAGATATTTTTGCTTGGAAATACCAATATCTGAAAGGATTTGATCACAATTTAGCATAACATACAATTGAGTTGCAGCCAAATTCTAAACTGTTAGGCAGAAACAAAGGCTTGTGAATCCCAAAATAAAGTCTCTCGATGAGGAAAGAAATATCCAAGTTGATTGAATCGGGTATTATCTTTCCAGTTAAGCATTCAAGTTGGGTAGCCAATCTTGTTCCTATTAGGAAGAAGAACAATTACAATGGATATAATCAGATTTTAGTTTGAGAAGAAGATAGATACAAAACAACTTTTACTACCAAGTGGGGTACATACGCTTACAAAAGGATGCCTTTTGGTCTTTTGAATGCTAGTGCAACGTTTCAATGTGCAATGGACATGGCTTTTCATAGCTTATTAAATAAATGCATCCTTGTTTATTTAGATGATGTTACTGTATTTTCAAAAGATTCTAAAGAACATCTAATGCACTTAAGTAAACTTTTAGTTGTGCAAGCAATTTGGAATATCCTTGAATCCACTGAAGTCTATCTTTTCAGTACATCAAGGCAAGCTACTTGGTCATATTGTTTCTAACGAGGGTTTAACAATTGACCCTTTTAGGATCGAAGCCATATCACAACTATCATTGCCTCATTTTAAGGAGTTATAGAGTTTTCTTGGAAAAATCAACTTTGTTAGAAGATTTGTTCCATATTTTGCAGCATTGGTTAAACCACTTATAGCTATGCTAAAGAAAGAGAAAACTTTCTCTTGGACCAGTGAAGGAAGACAAGGATTTGAAGCAATCAAAGAAGCTATCTCTCAGGCTCCTACTCTTACAAATCTAAATTTCGATAAATATTTTACAACGTATGCACTTGCAGGAGCTGAAACAATCTCAACTATATTAACTCAAGTCAATGATGAAAATATTGAGCAACCTATTGCTTTCTTTGGACAGAGCTTGCATGATTACGAAACAAGGTACACATTTCTTGAAAAGCAAGTACTTTCAGTAGTTAGAGGACTAAATAATTTCAAGTATATGCTTTCAAACAATAAAATTCATGTTCTTGTTTCTCATCCAAGTGTGAAAGCATTCTTACTAAATAAGGAGTTGAATGAGAAAAGAGCAAACTAGATAACAAAGGTCATGGAGTATGATGTTGATATTCGGGTTGCTAAGACAGTTTGAGGAAAAGGTTTATGTGAGCATCTAATTGCTGATATGAAAAAATAACAAGTTATAGAACCAGGTGATTCAAAACAACATGCTGAAATTACGTATCAACAATCAAAAATTATGGTTCAACCAAAAAATCAGCAACCTAAGCTCACTCACGAGATTCAGGAATCAAGATGGATGACTGATTTGGTTAATTATCTACAAGCAGGGCACCTATATGGAAGGTATGGATAAGAATAAATGAAGGTATTTTAGATTACAAGTTGTACCTTATATCTTCATTGATAATGTGTTATTTAGAAAAGATATAAATGGAATCTTGCTGCGATGTGTTGATTATGATAAAGTTCAAAAATATTGTCAGAATTCCATGAAGGACCTGCAGGAGGTCACTTCTCAGCACATACCATAGCCTTAAAAATTATGAAAGATGGTTACTATTGGCCTAGCATATTCAAATACTATTTGGAATGGATTAGAAAGTGTAAAAAATGTGTTTTCTTTGTCGGAAAAGAACGTCTAGCTTCTCTGCCTTTGCAACCTATTTAAGTGGATTAGCCTTTTATGCAGTGGGGTCTTGACTTTATTGGCATGATAAATCCACCATCATCACAAGGACACAAGTGGATCTTAACTGCTATAGATTATTTTAGACGATGGACTGAAGTAATAGCCTTGAAGGATGCTAATGAAGCTTCGATACTATCCTTTTATGAAGGAATAGTTTGCATATTTGGTGTTCTAGAAACTATCATATCAAATAATGCTTTAGCATTCCTTGGTGCAAAGATAAAAAATTGGGCTATCAAACATGGAATATATCTAAGTTCTTCATCTAATTATTACCCACAAGGTAATGGCTTAGCTGAGAGTACTAATAAGAATTTGTTAAGGATCATCAAAAGAATGCTCAAGGATAATCAAAGAGCTTGGCATCTGATGTTGAATTTAGCACTTTGGGCTGACAGAGTGACTCCTAAAAGATCAGTTGGCAATTCACCATACAAACTTGTGTATGGAAAGGAAGTGAGAATGCCTATTTCAGTTGAGTTACCTGCATTAGATTTGCTACACCAAATGGAGCTGCTTGAGAATGAACCATTACAGGTTCATTATGTAGAGTTAATGGAATTAAAAGAGCTAAGAGATAAAGCCCATTTGAATATGGAGAAGAATCAGAAATAAATGAAGAAGACTTTTGACCAGAAATCCAAATTCAGAGTATTCAATGAAGTAGATATTGTTTTAAAATGAGATGTTGATCATGCAAAGCCAGGAAGACACTCAAAGTTTGATACACTTTGGAGTGGTCCTTACAAGATTTCAGCTTGCAAGGAACACAATGCTTTTCAACTTTTGAAGCTAAATGGAGAGGAACTTCCCATTCATGTGAATGGTATGTTTCTCAAACACTGTTATTGAAAATCTTACAGTGATTATTAGAGTAGGATTTCCTTTCAATAAGTGCAGTTCCTACACATTGCAATATTTTTTAATTCAATAAGTGCATTCATGCATGTGATCTATTTACCAGATTATTTCCTAGCTTTAGTTTGTCTTGGAAGGGTTGGACCTTTCAGAAGTGGCAAATTTTGGTTAATTGTTTAGACTCCATGCCCAATGGATAAGAGCAAGGCACTAGTCTTTAAGCTAGCAGGCATATTTCCCCACAGGATCGCCATAAATGTTGATAATTTTTACACTTTTGCAAAAATGGGTAACTCGAAACTTCGTCGTTACATTGAAAAGTCTTGGGTGAAGTATACCTAAGATAAGGGAGTTTTGATGTTATTATTTATTATTGAATTAATTAATGATTAAGTGAAATCTGTAGTTATGTATGCTGTCTCAAAAGAGTTAAGATCACATAATCTGCAATTTCAAGCCATCTTCAGCAAAAGAACACAAAGCCCCTAAGGACAATTGTGTTGTCTTGATGAAGACGAAAAATTACAAATTAGGTGAAGTTCTAAGTTTTGAAGTAGCAAACATGAATACAGATATCAAAAAATCAGGGTTCATTACTGAATGTTACAGGTACTCATCAATTTCTTTCCTTCTTGATTAAGACATTCAATTATGTTATTGAGTTGTTTAGTTCATTATACAATCCATACAGAAAATCTATAATACACAAGGAAATACACAACTCATTTTTAGAATTCAATGTTTTATTCACAAGGAGAGTCAAATGTTTCCCACACAAGCCATGGGATGTAACTGAAATGTAAAGTACAACTACTGAAAAGAAAGGTACACATGTATGAAAGAGAAAGCAAAGGAGTATGAGTGAACCCATCATTGCCTTGGGGTTTATGTTCTTCTATTGAAGCATATTCATCTCCATATTTTGTTTCTCCTTCATCCTCATTGTAGAAGCCATTGTAACAGAAAAGAAGAAAAGAATTAACTGCCAGTTATGAGCTCATGATCAATTTACAATCCTACACTATCCTACTTCATGCATATGAATCTTCTCCTAACAGGATATGTATTCTACTTGAAGAACAAACTGCATGCATGCTTTATTCACTCAGAAAGAAGAAGGAGAAGAGAAAGAAAAAAAACATGGACATAAGAGAGGCCAAAAAGCCTAATCATTTTCTAACTGTTTTCCTAAGTGTGCAGGTACAGGTTGCAACCAAAGAGAAAAATAGACAAGTCATAAGTGCATGCAATAAAAGGAAGAATGTAACTCAAAGTTCCAATAACTGCTCGAAATGGAAGAAGTTATAGTGTAGAAGTGAGACTAGCAATGGAAGCACATGTTTCAGTTTACAATAGAAGAAAAAGTAGAATTTGAAAGTTGATGTTTGGCTAAAAGAGAAGGTCATAGTTAAAAGGAATGAAGACAAGATTCTGGAAAAAATTTGACAAGGCTTCACCATGTAAAATAGACATTTACAACTTTCCATCATGTTATTTTTAACTACTACATGCTTAAAGGAATGATTTAAATCAAGTAAGTGATACAGAAAAATAGTAAAGCATGCTATGATCAAGATAACACAACTATGATGTCTCATTTTATTTACCAATCTAGCTTCAAACATGAAGTGTTATGTTATGAATCAAAAAATACAACTACTATGTTGGAAATGGATGAAAGAGGGAATTCTGGAAAAAAAAATTACAGGGCTTCGCCATAAAAATCAACATTTTGATTTTTTGAATTGCTACAGGAAAGGACAAAAATCAAAGCTAGTTGCTATAGGAAAGGATAAAATTTCAAATTAAAATAAATAATTTGTCCATCAGATTATTATACAATGTTGAGATACAAATAAGATTGCAAAATACTACAAGTAATAGCTTCAGAGATCAAATTGAATGCATGATTTACAATTACAAAAATAGAAGTCATTCATAATGAATATAGAGATGCTGCCATATCAAAGGAGTACAACTATCTATGCAAGGAAATTGATCAAATACAGATGCAACTATAGGTGAAGCTCAAGTACAGTATTGAAGCACGAAAGAAATGAAACTACATTTTTGACGAAAATTGAATTGTTCAGCATGCAGGAGTAGTAAACAGAGTTCCAAAAATAATATGTTATGCAGAGGTTCAGAAAACAGTTACATCATTTTCAGATAGAACAATTACATCATTTTCAGATAGTCAAGAACATTGATGAAGTCAATCAGTCAATGGTTAAAGCTTTCAGAAAACATTCAAAGCTCACCAACTTCAAAGATGATGTTAAGTAATGCAATAAGTCAAGGCAACCATCAAAGCAAGACCATTGTTCTAGTTCTGAAAGACAAGGAAAAGAAATGATGGAATTATTTTGGAAATGAGATTTTGGTATCTCAACAGAGCTCTAGAATAGAGGGATTACAAAATATAAAATCAGCAGATCCATTTTTACTCATCTCAGAGCACTAGTTTTCCGTTTAAGCATGGAAATAAGCTATAGGTTACAAGAATGTTTTCCAAACATAATCCATTTTGACAAGTAAGAATCAAGTACAATTGTATCATTTGAATCCCTTAAGAAAAGATAACAGGAAGTATACATGATGCTATTGTAAAGTCAATGAGCTCATTTAAATGCAAGATTCATAGTTAATTGGACTAGAAAAACCACAAAAGGTGAAAAGGATCTTAACTTCACCGTGGCTCAACTCGGCAAAGCTGAAATAAAAACATGATAGTCCGGGTTTTCATCGAGAATAGAATAAGATACCAGAAGCTCAAAGGTAGAGAAAACCCCAAGGTATTAAAACATCAAAGAAAAAGAGTTCTACACAAGGTTGAAACACCGAATAAGTGCAATGTCTAATGAAATTAGGGAATGCAGAGATTAAAACAATGTGAAGTGGATCTCAACTTTTCAAAGAAGATCATAATCCTCAAACAGTTGCGAGAATAAAATGAAGAAATTTGAATACCCATGTTTTAGAACATGCAAATCTACAGTTCTAAAATACCATATACAACTCAGAATGGCATTTAGAAAAGGAAGAACATGGATTTAAGGAGTATGACTTCAAAACCACAAAGTTTACATCAAGCTAAGTACTAAATTTATGCGTTTTCAGAGGAAAATATGAGTGCTCAGTTGAAACTTACCGGTTCTAAGAAAAAAATTCAGTAAATCATCGAGGTAAGGTCAAAAATCAATAGACCCAGAAATCTTCAACTCAGAACAATTTCCAACTCGAAACAACCAAGGCCGAGTCCCAAAGGTCACAAGAAATGAAATGAAAAATGATTATCAGTTTCAGAGGTCAAAATGGTAATGACTAAGTAACAACAAAACTTAGAGGGTGGGAAAACTTACCTTCCCTCATCAAATAGTGATGCACATAGCAAGAGATGATGGCCACCTTGAAAGGAAAACCTGAGAAACAACAGAACGAAGCCGAGCTCGGTGAGCTTCAACAATGGCAGCCCACACTTCAACCACCTTGCTCAGATCTCCACAAATTCAAAGAAACCATTTCTCATAGCTATCTTAGATTCTAGATCAAGAGAAAGAATATGGTAGAGAGATCAAATATTTTAACTCACAAAGAAAACTTGGATCTCATAAAATTTACCACAAAAGATGAAACAAAACAGACCAGAGCTCGAAGTAACAACCATGGCGGAAAGTAAAACTCACAGAGTTCAGAGAACTCAGAAAAAAAGATTACAGGAAAATCTCGAGAATGACCAAGGCACGACCACTACACATAAATCATAAAACCAGGTAAATCTCTCATCATCATGTCTAGTGTCTAATGACACAGAGATTAAAATGCTTATAGCCAAGGTCGAGTATGCATAGAACAGAATAATGGTGTCGAGAGGAAAAATTTTCAGGGCTTCGCCCACACAACAAAAAAACCAAATGAAATGTGCTTGAGGGTCGAGCTCCTCTTTACTGCCTGAACCTAAGCATTGGTTTGGTTAGAACTCAACCATGGTCAGGATCAATGATCGCAAATCACAAGGACACAAGATAAATGTCCTCAAATCAATCGCAATGACCAATGCAAACCACCTGGGTAAGATGCCACCACCCACATTAAATTCCAGTATGAAAACCCTAACCGCATGTCATGGATCGATGGCATCAAATACAAAGGTACAAAGATCAACGATAAAGAATAAGGCACAAACATTCAAAATAAACCACCAGGGTTATAATCAACCTGACCCGAGTTACAGAAGCCACTCGACCAAGTCACCAAGGGGTGAGTCACCGTGGAGAAGGGGACAACCCACGTGTCCACTAAGTAAATCATTGCAAATGAATTTCAAATTCTAACCTTAGTACATGCTCTGAATAATGTAAAAGCATAAACCAAATTAAATACATGATCACCGAAAAGGTGAATTTTATAATATGCCAAGGCTAACAAACTCAAAGGTGATAGACCATATAGTATGGTCATTCCAATAATCAAAGGTGGTTGAGCATAATGTGGTGGCTTCTATAAAGTGCCCCTCATGTTTTTTAAACCATAGTATATGCTAAGTCCACAAAAAGTGGCCAAGCCCAATGAAGACAAGAGTTCACAACCACAAGTGGTCTCCACTTCAAGGAGCCATAATTGATTTGCAGAGTGTCACTCATGTGACCATTTTTAAAGGAGATGTAAATATCAGAACATGTGCACATAGCAGGTGGTCCCCACAGGAGGTATTATTTTTGCAAATATTACAAGTATTGTACTTATTTTTCTCACAAACAGAGAGTTGTATTTTTGCATGCCTTCACAACAGGACATGATAGAGAAGAAGACAAAGTTGCATGTTCATGGAGAGAGACTTGCCTAGCAAACAACCTTATTTTTTACAAATTATTCATCCTTCTTTTCTCAAGAATAGAACAGTCAACTTCAGTTTGAATGTAATGTAAGTAAGGCTAATAATGCCTATTTGTAATTACATGCTCTATTTTATCCTTTATCTATTATTAAATAAAGGATAAAAATAAGATGCATGGGCGAGTACAAGCCTTAGGCTATTTTTAGGTAGAGGGTGAATTTTATTTTTGTTATATATTGTGTGACTTTGCAAAGCACAGGGGGACTACTGGAGGACTTTTTGGATATATGAGTACTGAAGCAAATTTTGCCAGTTTTTCCCTCTAAGTGTGAAGTATTTTTTGCCTTTCCAAGTTATTTTGCAGTCTTGTGTATGTTTCTATTAGTCTTGTGAATGCAAATTCCCTGATCAATCACCTTACCCTGTTGTAAATTTAGTCTTTTCTGCTTAATTTTAATGTGCATGTTAACTTATTAGTATTGTTGTGATTCTCCTCAATATAATCAAGTGTTTTTCCCTTATATATTTTGTAGAAAAACTATTGGTTTGTGCATCAAGAATCCTTCCCAAATTAGTTGTGCATATACTCAGTCAAAGCCCTCATACAAATTTGGTGTATCACCTTAGTTTTAATCATTTTACATTCATCTTTTACTCTTAAACTCCCAGAAATCAGTTTAAGATACACCAATAAGGAACCTGCCTTGATACTGGACACTCACCTCAAAGTAGGTATACCCACAGATCTGAGGTGTTTCCATTATATCTACGAAAGAGAGAGATCAATTATGCAAGCTTAGAAAACCTACAACCATCTCTCTATAGGGTGCACTTTCGAGAGATAAAAAAATTTTGGCACGCTCGGTGGGACCACAAATCAGATCTGCATGCGAATTACAATTTCTACAGTAGATCTATAGCAGATTACAAGAAATTAAAAGTTACTTTCGGGAGCAAGTTGCAGCAATTTATTTTAAAGATTTGAAGATCTTTTGGAGATTCCGTTAAGCTAATATCAAACCAGTATTGTAGCATGTTCCATGCCTAAAGTGACTACAAAATCATCAGTAAGAGGAATTCCTTCTGAGTTTTTTTCTTTACCTTTGAATTCTGCTAGAAGGAGAAGAGTTGGTAATACTTTACCTTATAATAAACCTGGTTTTGGTAACCATCCTAATATTCCTTCACCACGTATCAATTTCTCAATTAATATCCCAGTTTGGCTATCCAACCACCAAGGAATTTTTGACCTTTACTAATGGCAGTCCATTAGTAATCTCAGTTTACCATGACATTCCTATGTTGCCATGAAAATTTTGCCATCATTCATAGGTGAAAATCAGGTTACACTAGTTGAACATATCAAAGATGTTGCAACCCTATGTGCAGTCCATAACATCACTCATGAAGACGTAGCTTTAAGACTTTTAGCTACATCCTTTAAAGGGCATGCCTTGCAATGGTATAGAAACCTAGAATTTGGAAGCATAAGAACTTGGGATAATTTAGGTGAAAAATTTCTGAAACAATTCCGGATAATTCAAATCATTTATCTCTCATTGAATAGTTGACTACTATTAAAAGAGCTCCCAATGAATTTATGTCCAGTTTCAATATCCGTTTTGCTAGAAATTGGGAGAGAATTCCAGCAAGTGTCAAGCCTCAAGCTGATCATGCTTTCTTTTATTATCTTAGAGAATTAAACAGTTATATCTCAACTATGATTCAGTCAATGGGTGGAGAGACACTCCCAACAACCTATGATATCACTATCCGAGCTGAAAATAGTCTTATTCAAGCTGGAAAATTGGTACCAAGACCTTCAATGCCATTTTCAACATTTTTAGCTCTTATTCCTCAGCCTATTACAATCATAGAACCTACTATTGTAGCTCCATCAGAAGATGTATTTAAAGCTTTGCAGACTATGGGAAATAAATTGACTTCGATTGAGAACAAAATTGCATTACCTAGTAGACCCTATCAGGCTCCTTATCAGCCCTATCAACATAATCAACAAAACAAGCAGCCCTATCAATAGAATAAAAATTATAGGCAACCTTACCAACAAAGGAAGTTTGACCCAAATGATCCTAGTTCATCTAACACTTTAGTCCTAGTTAATATGGCTACAGAAGAGTGGTGTCAACCTTGCAATCAACCTCATTCAATTGTAACTTACCCAAATGCTTTTTCGAATCAATCTTATTGCACAACCTCAATCGAAACATTATTCATGATTCAAATTAAAGGTGGGAAGCAAGAAACTCATGTTCAGAAAGCACCTGAACATAATTTAGTCATTTTTAATGAGGAGGATTTCATTGCAGTCACTACTAGGGCTCAAGGGAAGGCTGCTAAAAGTCAAAAGCAACAAAATAGGCCTATCATGCCTACCGTCACTAATAAGAAATCATCTATAACTCTAAAGTCAACCAACAACTTTGTTGTTCCTCAAAAAATAGAAAGTGTTCCAGATGATAAAGGCCATAAAAAATAGCTACAGCCTGATCCAAGAAGGCTGTTTATTCCTCAGATATCTAAAGTAGTTGAATTAGTTTCTTGCACCATGAATAAATTTACAGATTGGAGGGAAGTACCAATGAGTGGTAGCGATGAAGAAGATGAAGAATATTATGACCAAAAAAATAAGATCGTCGATCAGCCGTGGTTTCAGACTAGTCTTTGCAAAAGATAAAATTCAAAGATGGTAAAAGAGACTCCTACTTTGAGCAATAATCTGCATCTAGATAAAGGAAAGGAGAAAGAACCTAACGTCGATGAAGAGGAAAGTAGGGAGTTTTTGGAAAGGATTTAAAGGAAATAATATAAGGTGTGAATCTTGAGAATATGCCAAATTTTTGTAAGAGATGTATGAGCAAGTTAAAGCAACCCATAACGAGGAAGAAGAAGAGGAGATTTTACCTATAGAGGAAATCCTGAAGATCATTTGTACCATAGATTTTTCATCCCCGAAAGTTTCTTGAATGCCACTGAAGAAAATCCTATCATCGAGCCTTTCGATGAAGATTATATCAACATTCATGAAGATGACGAAAGACGGGGTGGTGGTGCAAGATCCACAAAAGAAGATTTTTACAATTTCGCACAACTCACTATAAATTTAAGAGCACTATCCTTTTCTCGTTGCTCCTCAATGACTTCATTGTGCATATGGTGATGGAGAAATAAACATATTGAAAATAAAATATGTGGAAAGGCTTCGGATCATAATAGAAGGAAATTCTGATCACGAAGCCCATCAAGCGATTTGGAGGTACACTCTAGCTTTACAAATAAGGTATGAATATCTCAAATCGCTTCATGTAATCCATAATGAAGAAGCTCAAGAAGATCCTAATGATTTTCTCCATTATGAGTTGTTTGTCCCTGTGATATTCTTGGATGCTTCATGAATAGTCCCTTCATGAATTAATATATTCAATAGAGGATTCTTGTTGCATAATGGATGATTCAATGCTTTTTGAAGACTCCACCAATGATGAAGAAAATGACCAATTTGAAGTAAGCATGAATAATCCCCCTTCAAATTTTGATTTTTCAATTAATGATGAAATGGACATGTGCAAAGAAGTGAAAGAAATCCACTCAAAGCATCATGGACCGAAAATGATGAATTCAAGATGGTCATGGAGGGTTTTCCCTCCTATTTTGATCCTTCAAGTGATGTAGAGATGATTCATGAAGAAATGAAGACAGTCGAAGAACAAGATTCTCTTCCTGATTCAATCATGGATGATCTGATGGAAGAATCTCACTTCCTTTCCAAAGCCAAGGAGAATGAAAAATTTGAACACAATCTCTTCTCACCCAAGGAGTAGAATGATCATCATGGTGAGTATGAAGTCTTTCATTGTCCATATGAGAAAGAGGATTCGATAATGGATGATCAGGATAATGTTGAAAGTTCTTCCCACATTGTTGCTTCAACATGGTCCCATCAAGAGGATGATATGGATTTTGAGCTCGAAGGAGTATTGTTCCCACAAAGCATGGACCTCTTCTCCTTATTAGGATTTTTCGTGAATCAAGTATGCCCGTGTTTGTAAGAAAGTGATTATTGGGCAACAAAAATCATAGAATAAGTGAACAAGGATGTTTTAAATGAATCATGGGAATGTGTGGATCATATTTTCAACCATATATCTTGGAGGCACAACATAAAAACACTTTCAGTAAAAATGAAGATGAGCCTATGGTGAACTTGGAAGAATCATCTGTGCAAGACATCTTGAAGGTTGTAGAACAAAATGAAGACCCTCAACTTAGTCTTGAACTCCTAACTCAAGCTATGGAAATACAAGACAAGTATGAATCAATTTATGCTTCTCATTTTGATTCACCAATGTTTGATGTTGAGATGGAATGAATGGATGAATTTGATGTATTCACCAATGCTTTGGTTGATGAGAGTAAACATGAAAGCATGTCTTTTTCTTCCACATTTTGTAAAGAAGTCCATAAGTGCAAAAGAAGAAAAAAATTTGAATCTCATTTGGACATCTCCAGTTGTGAAGACAACACCTCCGTTGTGGAAGAAGATGGTAGGGAAATTTTTGAGTTGACTCACCTTGAGGGAAGTTTTTCAGAACAACGTGAAAAGTTATTAGAGCATTGGGGGTATGTTCAAAATAAACTTGGTCACACCACTTCGGAATGCTCTGTAAGTCCATAACAAGAGTTTATGTAGAAAAATACACTCAAGGGTAAAAAGTGCCTCTATGAAGAAATTAAAGGTTACAATTTCAAGATTGATATCAAGCTGAGATTTGAACGATTGAATATTGAAAGCAATTTATCTGGATGACAAAGTGAGGGTATGCATGATTCTTATGAAATAATTCAAAAGCATATCTCACTCACCATTCTTCAAGCTCCCATGTTCCTTGAATAGGTTACCATATTGCAACATTTCACTGAGATTGATAAGGGATTCCCTCTCAATGATGTAACCACTATTTTGGGAAGTAATCACTTTGAGCAAAGCAGAGTGAGATGTTAAGAGAAGTTCTTGAATAGGAAGGAAATCAGTTTGTCCTCACTCCTTCTGAGTACCTTGCTAATACAAGATATGATTTTAAGCTATAATCCAAGGACAAATAATGTCTCCATGTTAAGGTTGACATATCCAAACTTGAAAGTACGGAGGAATGGTGTCTCATGGTCGCGGGACATCAAGAGGAATCTTCAAAATGAAAAAGTTTCAAGAAGGTGACCAAATTTTCAATGGATGAAGGAATGTTCTTAGTCCAATATGAGTACGATGATGGAATCATGATCAGCCTTCTTCTTCTCAAGCCATGCAAGGCCATCAAAAAAGCATGGTTTGATCAAATAACAATTTTTATGCTTCAAAGGTCAGACTTCAATCTAATATTTTATGATGGCATGTAGTTTTCTCAACCCATTTTTGGTTATGTGTATATTATTTCCTCACCTCTTTAGATACCCCTGTATATATTTTCCTTTTTTTAGTGTGTGTATTTCCCTTTCCATGCGTGTTTTGTGTTTCCTTTCCTTGTTTTATGTGTGTTTCCTTCTTCACTATCTATCTCTTATAAGTTGTACATGAATCTGCAGGGCCAAATGGAAAAGGCACTGGTCAGTAGATTGTAAATTTGAGATTCTAGAATTATTCTTGTTATGTCATCACTGTGCTCATTCTATTCCATGTCCCCAAGCTAGAGCCAACTGTTGTCATGCAAATGTGTAATAGGAAAATTAACAATTTTCAAGCATGACAACAATACCCCGTGTCGAAAATTTCAAATTTTCCCTTCTGAGGCACCCCAGGTCTACCCAGTAAACCCAATGACCCCCCAGTGGATGTTAACTTAGTCCCCTAGGAGAATTAGGAAATTCAAGGCAATCCTCCTAGGTGATTTTAGGAGTTCTTGAAGATTGCTATTTTTGGATAGTTATGGGGAGGGCTACCACTAGCCTTCCCAAGACCGATGAAACCCCTTTAAGTAGAACGGAGGAGAAAAATATAACATGGAGATAAATAGAAGGTCTAAAAACATCATGAAATTTATTTTGGAATATTCATGAAATATTTGGAGGAGTTGGGGCAGTTTGATCAAAAACAGGGTTCCGGGCACAAGCAGGTCTGCAAAAGGTGAAAAAAGCTATTGAGCTTCGGGAAGTGATTGCAGGAGCTCTAGATGGAGTTAAGGGAAAAAAATATATCACTAGAAAGGTAATTAAAATACCTATAATATGGTGAAATCATATTTTTCACAACACCTTTGCGCAATAGGTCTATAGCAAGGTTTTCTCATGCACATGTAAGGGGCGATTAAAACTTCTCTTTTAAGGGCTTAAATGGAGGAATCAAGATCTAAGACCCCTTCCATTAGATTCAGAAGGCCATTTTCAGTCAATTTCATTTAGTATTTCACCAAAAAAGTCCATCAGGAACTCAATATATCGTCGTTTGAAATCGCCCTCAAGGTAAACTTCTCACAGTTAGTCAAATTTTAGTGAGGGCACGTGTTAGCTCCAGGATCCTAGTGCAATTTCATGTCCATTTCATCCCTCAAGATAAGGTACATGAGGGAAATAAAAATGTTCCTAGACCAAGTAAGCCCCTTTGGTCATACATGGAACCTCCCAGATCACTAGATCAGCCCCCAAGTGCTTGTCAGAGATCATCCCTTCACTCGCTCAAATCATGACAAGTGTCAGCAACAGGCGCATCGTGTGAATTGGTGATTGTCATGTCCCTCTTTCTTTGAGGGACATAAAAATTCACCCATCCCCAAAAAATCTCTTAGGTCATCCATGTGACCCTCTTGAATGCAAATTGCTTAGCCCCCATGAGCTAGTATAGCCAAATGGACAGCCGCCGAATCTACGCAAGTGTCAAGCACCAGTGCACCATCGAAATTGATGACCCTCATGTACCTTAATTCTTAAGAGACATAGGGGACATGAATATGCACCCAACCTAAGGAATGACTCCTAGTTCCTCATACGACCATTTTCCAAACCCCCTAGGTGTTGTCTTGTTTGAGCATTGCTATCAATTTATCAACTCTAGCTCTGCTATTCCACTCCTCACACCTTTTAAAGTTTCCATTACATCCTCCTTACTTGCATATATAAATTTTTTTCTCTTGAGTGGAATAATTTCTCTAACAAAGAAAGTTTCTCTCTTGGTGGAATAATTTCTCTAAGCAAAAGAAAGTTTCAATTAATGCAATTATTTTTCTAAATAGAAATCATACCTTTTTCTCTAGAAGCTTCTTCTTCTTCAAATGAGTTCTTTTGTAATTCAAGCACCGGCATATGATGACCTCGCTTGGGCTTGCTACCAATCTTCATCATGCAATAATATGGAAATGGTATATTATCTCTGAAACCCTTACTCAAAGATTGGTATTTCCTCCAACAAGAATCCTCATTAATCACCTCTATTGGATGCCCTTTATTATTGTTCTCACCTTTTTCCTGATTGTCCCAAGACCTACTTTGATTTAAATTCTGAGTGAGCTGGCTCAAATAAAGGTTAGTGGTTTCCTGTTGTTTCACCATGTTGGTGAACATGTCCTTCATAAAACCCATATTGAAATCTTTCCAATTTGCCATATTTAACCCACACAGAGAGGAGGTAACAATAGCTCGATACCATTTGTAATGTCCCTAATGGACATTATTTTACCCCTAAATGGATTTTAGGCAATCCCAACTTTAAATATGATTTTTTAGGGAAACATAGTAAAATGGGCAATCCTTTCTATGTTCCCATTCCCCTTTTAAAAGTCGCCTTTGGGCCTAAAATACAGAAAAAATTGCAGCCAAACGCAGAAAACCGATTTTTGCAGAAAAATTAAATCTAGGGCGATGAAAAAAATAAATGGATAAATCCAAAAATACTTGCTCAAATCTCTTGAAATTTTAAATGGAGCTTGCTAATACAATAACAGATATTATAGAACTATTTTTGGAATTTTTTGAATAACAAAATGCTGCCAAAAATTTACAGCGTGCCCTAAATAACTGAAAACTTCTAAAATTAATATCTTTTGCTAGAAAAGTCCAAATGAGTGAAACTTTGGATCTTGGGCCAAAAAATATGAAGAATAATATTCCAAAAATATTTTTTGCACAACAAACACTAAACCCTAATTTTTCCCTAAAAAGTAGGTCACCCAACACATTTAGGGCATCAATTCAGCTCCAAACTTGACAAGCTAGGGTAGATCTCTCACTACATGAAGAATGCCCTACTAGCTAGGGATGGATCTCTCACCACCGAAGCTAGGGTTCTGTGGTATCTTACTCCACAAGCAAATGGGCATTTATCCTTTCTATGTGCCCATTCCCCCTTCTAAGGCAAGTCACCTTTTCACCTAAGATGGATAACAATTTATATTTGGGCCTTTTCCATCCTTGATTTAATAATTATTAAGTCATATAAATCTTTATAAGTGCTATATATATATATATATATATATATATATATATATATATATATATATATATATATATATATATATATTCTTTTATTAATGACACTTTATAATAATTAAATATATATATTTTCCTTTGGCCGTTGGGTTGAAAAAATAAGCCAAAGGTCTTTGAATGGGAAGGGGATATTACACTTAACTAGTGGTATTAGAACTTGAATCGGTTTTCACATCCTTTCCCAAAATCTTGAAAGGGTTTTATCCAAAAATGACTCAAAATTTGTGACCAAGGATGAGGTGAGGGATTTATTTACTTATTTTTCCAAGGAGGTCCAAAGAGATATTCACTCACTTGTAAAACAACTCAAGTAGATATATTGGATATATTCCAACCCTCGATGCACAATCATTAAATATGAGGAAGTCAAGTGCATAAAAAATTAGGGGAGTGTCGATTGAGACCCACTATATGATAATGATAAAGAAATGGAAAGATCACATCATCCATTGTTTCATCTATGAATAAATATCCCATAGTATTCCTTTGTCGGTGTATGGAGGTCTATACATGGAGAGAAAACTCATAGTTGATTTTGGATTTAGAAGACTAAAAATCAATATAAATTTTTAATTTGTCCCCAAAACATTTGGGAGGTGTTTCCAACACATGGGGAGACATATGATATTTATCAAATCTTGATGGGAATTTTTTATTAATGCTTAGAATAAGAGAGTAAATTGAAAGCAAGCGATGGATCACATGATAGCTATTTTATGAACTTCTTTCAAAAAATGTATGTAGAGGAATACTTGGGAAAATTATATGTTTACAAATTTAACGCCAAATTTTCTTTGAAGTTAATGCAGAAAGTCTTTATTCCCATCTTAGAGGATAATATTCCAATATAGGTAAGGACACTTGAACTTAACTCTTTTGATAGATTTATTATTGTAGTTATAAGAGATGAAAATTATATTATAACGCCCACATATTTGAAACACAAAATACAACAACAAAATTATTAATTTTTTTTTTGTTTTTCATTGCTCACGACACCACATTGACTCAAATAGAAAAATTCAACATCACATAATACACTTACATGATCATGGACCCACATAGACAACATATTAACATAGGGTACACATCAATTTCTTATTCAAATGAAGTAAAATAAGAAAATGACCCAACTACGGTAAGGCACACATGATAGACATACTCCACAACATGGCCTTTTCATGGTTTACATATTTATTACATTTAATTTTCCATTATATAACCTTATAGGTTTCCAATGAATTAAAATGGTAAGGGTGTAAAATTTCCTTTTTCTAAAACTTCAAATACTTTATTTTCGTACAACATTAGCCTTTAAAAAAAGAATGCAGTGTTGATTCCTTTCTCAATTCCATTAATAATCCACAACGCATTTGTTAATTAAATTAATTTTATACACCTATAAGCCTCATAGTATTCATTCTTACGTTAAAGGTTTGTTTCTAAAAATATGTTTAATTGATGTTAAATTTTAGCCTCGTTATGAGAAGAAACTAACAAGATGCTAAGGTTCTACTTTTTGAGACATGTATTCGATGTTTAAATTTTACCTTTCTAGACAAGGGGAACTATCGTGAGATCAAGAAAGATAAATTAGAGTTTAAAGGGTGATTTAGATTCAAGATATCTCTTCCCATAAACATCCTTCCATCATAGTGCCCTATTTTTCATGTTACAGTTTGCTACAATTAAATAACTTGTTTGAATCCATTCAACATTTTCGCATCATGAAATTTTATTTATATATTTCTATATTTAATAGCTTGTGTTTTTTTTTGAAAGTTTGATCTCAACCAGAAATTCATATTTATTTTTAACAACATGAAAAGGTATAGTTAAATTAAAATGACTTCAAGTATGACATTATTCCTAACCAAAAATCTCATTTACTCATATACTCTTTACACTTATGTTGTACTTTGGTCTCACTATTGACATTTCTTAGAACAATTGTAATTCAAATGACACATAATTTACAATTATAGATTCATCACTACAAGGAGTGGTGACCCTATACCTAAAAAATCATTTCATCACTCTTAAAAACCCAAGTATTAAAGCATATAACAAGACAACCCAACAACTATATGCTTTTCAAATTTATTCCAAGGAACTATTTAAATTATTTAGTAAAATGCATCAACGTTTCCTTCACCAATACCCTTAAGAAGGGCTCCATGAACTATTAACTTCAAAAGTAATCATGGGTGGGGAAAACTACACGCTACGAGAGAGCACATGGTAATTTGCTATTAAGGGTCAAAATTATCTAATAGTGACAAAGGGAGTTTAAATGCAAAATTTATAAAATTTTATGTGTTTCAAAATCCTTCTAAGGTAATATTTACAATCATTGGTAACAATACATCATAGCTCCTTTGTTCATTAGCATCATAAGAGGTCACTCAATGTATTACATTCATTTCTAGTCAAGGGTTTCTATGCCCGAGTATAGGTCATTTTAAGGAGTGAAAACACATTTATCCCATTAAACCTTCATAAGGGAAAAAGGTGTAAAGTTGTTACTAGCCAAGGTGACACATTTATTTGTGAGGAACTAAAGAGATCATTAAAAAGAGTTTAATTCGTAGTACAATAGTGAACAAATTCCACTTGTGTCATCGGGATCTTACGAAGGGTTCATTTAATGATAAAGGTATCCCAAACTATCTTCTTAATAATATGGTTAACCACTAGGACACCAAGGTCCAACGTGAACATTGAACTCTAACTCATCCATGAAGATGAGTAGACCTATGACACCAAGAAGTGTTAGTCCTATTTACCCTATGAATGACAAGGTTACTCAACTGATCTGTTGCTTTGTGCAAGGAAACTTAAGTTATAGAAATGGTCTTTGAAGAATTTTCTTAAGTGTAGGATAAGAAGTCTAATTGTGAGGATTAAAGTATTTCTTAAGACATTAGGGTTTTGCAAACCTAGATGTGACATGATTGAGAGGGAGGGTACGACAAAGGTTTAATACTCACTGCATTTATATGGTTTAAAATGATAAGTTACTTCTAAACATTTTGATTTTATCTATAACCATAATAACTATTAGGAAGTTTATTGTTTCAACAGTCTAAACAATGTGATCCATATTTAAATTCAAATGGGCTTGACACCTATGAAGTGAACGATGTGTTTTTTACCCATTTACAAAATTCAACTATCTTCCTTGTTTATCTACCTAACATAGTTGTTCCTACATTCATTATATTTCACTCCTACTAGTGTTGTAAGGTTAGCTTTAACACAAGGCATACACAAACAACATAGTTTTCCATGCACAATGATTTAAATATCAGAGTCCAAGAGGAACAATAGTCTTCAAAACACTACTTTTGATAATGTAATTCTCTTTAATTCACTTTCATTTAAAATTTGTAGTTCATATAAATATACAATATATTAATGTCATCTCACTGATTACAACATATCACACTCTAATCCTTCATATCAAATACATTAATTTCATTCATGAAAACCCTCTAGTAAGTGATCTCCTCAAGATTACACGTTATACCTTCTCTACTGACCTGTGACTTGTTAGATATGTGCCAACAAAGTTAAATTTTCCACTCTATTTTAAGGAGGAATCGTAACATTACTTCATCAATTAGGTGTATATATTTTTGTGGATATCTTCAGTTTCTCATAACAAGTTTGCATGTAATTTTTTCATCTTGAGTTAATAAATCTTGATATCTTGTACCATGGATGTTTCCCTAAGCTCTTTGTTGGGGATTTACCACATAACTCTGGGGTTCATCTCTTGCATGTTTGGTATATTGTATATTTTATTTTTCTCTCTTTGTAAACTGGTATTTTGTTGTTTGACGTTCTGCGTATTTATTTCTGCATAATCTATGGTTTCCTAACATGACTAAATTGTCATGAATTTTTCATCCTCAGGGAAGTTTCAAGGTCTTGCAAGTATTATTTTCTAGTTTCAGAGTTTCTTTCATTCTCTGACTCCTTCAAGCTCACTCTTACTTCATTGAAACAAGGTCATCTTAAAATAGGGGAAGAACACAAGTCTTTATTGAAACAGGGTCATCTTATTTATCCAAAGAAAAGTAACGGCCATAATGAAAATTTGAAAGGCCAAAAAAATAAATTTATTTGATCAAATAAATGTACGTCTCCTTAAAATGAATTACTAGTTCATCTCTACCCATATTTAATTAAAAAATAAAAACAATTTGATTAAGAAATAACAATTGACAGAACCTTTGAAAGAAATAAAACATAACTCTTTCACTTACAATACCTAGAAAACAAAATACAAAGTGACATCATACATCTATGAAAAATGTGAGATCATAAAATTGACATAGAAAAGTCTTCTAGATGGAAAATATGCATCAAATTGATTCTGGATGTATGTATTTATGCAAAAATTATTAACTCTTTTTCATTCAGAAATAGGATTCCCCATGGCTAGATAATTTTGTTGTATGGATTGCGAATATATTCAGAAAAGATGCACTGAAGAAAGTAAGCTACTAATGACTGTAGTTTTCCATGAATAAAAGTGCGATCAGAATCAACCAAAATGACATTAAAAAGGCAAAGCTTGTGAAGGTGATAAAGAGACAAGAGAACTGGTGCAAACATTATTACAGGGCTGAAAAATATTTAATTCAACAAAAATAAAGTTGAAATGATAAAATCTAAAATATGACGAGTGTAAAAATTAATTAGATTAAATAACAAAATATGAAGCATTTGAAAAAGAATTAAAAATGGGGTGTTTCAAAGTGGTTGTAGAATTTAATATGCAGCTATTTAGAAATTGACATCTAATCAACCAAAAATCTCAATTATTATATTTTTCATTAAATTTTTAAAAACCCACGTAGATGGTGTTCCTGTGTTATTAGGTCAAAATTCCAAAAAATGTGCTTGGATGAAATAAGGAACACGTCTAGGCTATAAAGTTTTTTTAAATAAGGATGTGTAAGATTGTCCTCCCACAATATTTACCGATTAAAAAAACACTCAGAGACCACCATTTTGAACATTAAAAAGCTTGAACTCGTAAAAATCAAACTTCTGGGAAGCATCTAATGGTTGATCCTTCATTTAGATAAAAAACTGACAAAATATGCTCATTTTTTTCAAAATACTAGTGGTTGATCCTTCATTTAGACCAAAAACCCTCAAAACATTTTCTCGTATTTTTTAGATGCCCTGTGACTTGACCAAATTGATTGCTACACAAAACATACAAAAAATGCAAAGTCACTACTTTCAAAAAAATAACCATATGGATTAATTTCATTGTTTTGGTGATTGATTTACCATCTCCAAGAGTATGTCCTTGGTGTATTTTAACAATGCCTTGGAGCTTCCTAGTTAGACACCCCTGCTCCAAATGTCTTATATTTATAAAAAAATACATTTTCTTTAAGCTACTCTCATATCCCAAGTTTTATGAGTTCCTTGATGTTGGTGAACTCTTAAGAAATATATAACATTAATCCATCTCTTTCGAGACGTATCCCAGGATCTTAACCTTTGTCACGCTACCCTCGAAAAAACATTTTTGAGCCCCTTTTAAAAGCTTCTTTCTCTATCAAACATACAACACAAAGTTTTTTAGTATTTTATCTTCTTCTTTAATGCATGAAGGACGTTTTGTATGCCCACTTTAGGAAACATATCCATTTTCTATTCCTCTTGATGTCATGCTAAACATGATTCCAAAGAGCATTAAAAATATTCACAGAGGCATAAAATGGTTTTTATGGTATGCAACCTGAATTTCATCTATTTTTCTCACTTTTTGGATGCATATGGAATCCTAAATCCAATAGATTCAACCAATGCTCTCACTTTCTAACCTGGAAAAGATAAGGGCATAATAAAGATTGAAGTATTAGACATGCACATAAAATCTACACATATACAAGTAAATAAAGTGGATCAATAAGTATGATTACAAAAATTAATAAGTTAAAGATATTACAATCATTTCATCTTCTCACAAGCATAAAACCCTCACAATGGATTAAATTTGTTTTCTACATGAAATGAACATGTGTTCAACCTAATCAGATCACATTTTCCACCATATTCTCAACCTGCATAAAAATAGGGCTATTGAAATAGGGTATGGACATCCATCAATGTATTAACAAAAAGGGGATATTATAATGGAAAGGGAATTTTTGCTAAATTTTGTAGTTGGTAAAACTCCTCTATTGGCTTGGACGCATTGTTCTACTTGAAAACAAATGTAACAACTTTGGAGTATTCCCATAGTTTGTTTTGGCCTCTGAAGGTGGTAGAGATCCAAGAGAACCGATGCAAACTCTAGAGACCCAACATAGGGAGGGACCAAAATTACATGTAATGCATTTATATTCCATTCTTAATCTATTCTAATAATTTCTTACCAGTCAACATTGGTTTTGAGGTCTACAGGATCTTTAACAATGTCATGGTTTTTATATCCTAAATATTTAATTCAATAAAAATAAAGGTGAAATGATAAAATTAAAATTCTAGATGAGATGACCATTGGAGAGTGTAAATAATAATTAAATTAAATAACAAAATATGAAGTATTTGAAAAATAATTAAAAGTGCGGTGTTTCAAAGAGGTTGTAGAAGTCAATATGCATCTATTTGGAAATTGACATCTAATCACCAAAAATCTCAATTATTATATTTTTTCATTAAATTTTTAAGAACTCAAATTAATGGTGTTTGTGTATTATTAGGTCAAAGTTTTTAAAAATGTGTTTGGATGAAATAAGGAACATGTCTAGGCTATAAAGATTTTTTTTAATAAGGATGGGTAAGATTATTCTCCTACCATATTTACTAATTAAAAAAACACTCAAAGACCACAATTTTGAGCATTAAAAAGCCTCGAACTCCTAAAAATCAAATTGATGGGAAGAATCTAATGGTTGATCGTTCATTTAGAGAAAATATCGACAAAAATGCTCATGTTTTTCAAAGGACTAGTGCTTATCCTTCATTTTTAAAACAAAAACCCTCAAAATATTTTCTCATATTTTTTAGAAGACCCGTGGCTTGACCAAATTGGTCTGCTAAAAAAACAAAAACTCAATTTCAACAAAACAACCACATGGATTAATTTCATTTTTTTGGTGATTAATTCATCATCTCCAAGAGTATATTCCTTGGTGTATTTTAAGATTTCCTTAGAGCTTCCTAATTACACACCACTTGCTCCAAATATCTTATGTTTATAAAAATATGCATTTTCTTCAAGATACTCCCATATCTCGAGCATTTTGAGTTCCTTGATGTTGGTGAACTCCTAAGCAAGATATAAAACTATTCCATCTCTTCCGAGACATATCCCAAGATCTTAACCTTTTCTACGCTACCCTCAAAAAAACATTTTTGACCCCCTTTTAAAAATTTCTTTGTCTATCCAACATACAAGGCAAAGTTTTTAGTATTTTATCCTCTTCTTCGATTTGTCAAGGATGTTTTGTATGTGTACTTTAAGAAATATATCCAATTTATATTCCTCTTGATGTCATGCTAAACATGATTCCAAAGAGCATTAAAACAATTCACAAAGGTATAAAATGGTTTTCTTGAAAGGAACGATAAGAATAGTGTTCCAAGCGGCGATCTCAGATGATAATAGCACACCACATTAGATTTGCAAAACAGAAGAGCTAAAATACCATATATGAAAATCCATCATAATCCATAATGCTCAATACATTACAATAGAATGACTTTAATTATTCAATAAGAAAGATGTACATATAGGAGGAGGGAAGTGCAACTACTACCTAAATTAGTGGTGAAGAACTCCCACTAACTGATAATGGTAGTTAAGTTAACTCCAAAAGACTAGTAAGCTAACTTCACATAACTGAGAAGCTAACTCAACACAACTAGTAAGCTAACTCCACACAACTAGTACACCTAAGCAAGCTAACCCAATAAGTGTAGGGCTAACACAAGTGTAAGAATTATCCTAATAAAAAAATAAAAGGATAAATAATAACCTACACTAATAACCTCCGTAAGCATAGCTTAGGTGGGTGGAAAAGAAGGTGGGTCCCGACAACAAGGCCTGATGAGGTACCCACATACAACAATTGGAAAAAATAGACACCGTAAGGTACCCAAAACCAGTAATAACAAAGTAGAGAGAAAAATCCTGCTACAAGATATCCTCAGAAGCTCGACTCCAAAAACTTGTACAATGTTGAAGAAGTGTGGTGCACACTATGGTCTGAATCCACTGCTTGATCATATAACTCAAAAACAACTGACACTGGGCTTCACCAGAATAGCTCCATGCAAGGAGACTATCAATGGAGTGATGTCGAAAAGTGAAAAACAAACACCAAACATAATTTGATCAACTGCTACAAATAGGTGTGCCACGATCCAAGAAAAACCAAGGCAACAAGGCAAGGACACGAGATCCAAATAAATAGGAGTGCCACGATCCAAGAAAAAGCCAAGGTAACAAGGCAAGGGCACGAAACCCGAAGAAGTAGTATCAACACCACACCCTCCCATACTGCAGAATGGGTAGAGTGACACCACAAATCTATATGAGTTGTCAAAATCAACTACTCGAACATTGACAAACTAACACTGGGCTCCACCAGAATAGCTCCCCCACAAGATAGACTGTCAACATGCCAAAAAAAGTGTCGAAAATATAGATCCAAAATATCTCAACAAACAAGAGAGATATAAATGTATACACCCATAGATACAATAATGCAATACCCAAAATTTTAGGACGTCGGGCTCAACCGAAAATGCATCCACAAGTGATCACAACACCCTCCCAAATTCGGCACTTTATAATTGAGTGCATGTAAATATTACAATGAGAAACTAACTCAACACAACTAGTAAGTTAACTCCACACAACTAGTACACCTAAGCAAGCTAACCCAACAAGTGTAGAGCTAACACAAGTGTAAGAATTATCCTAATGAATAAATAAAAGGATAAATAATAACCTACACTAACATTTCTATGGTATGTAGCCTAAATTTCATCTGTTCTTCTCACTTTTTGGATTCGAATGGACTCCTCAATCCAATAGATTCAACCAATGCTCTCACTTTCTAACCGGAAAACATTAGGGCATAATATAGATTGAAGTATCATACATGTGCATAAAATCTGCACATATAAAAGTAAATCATATAAGTCTAATTACAAAAATCAATATGTTAAAGATATTACAATCATTGCACATCCTCACAACTCACAAGCATAGAACCCTCACAATGGATTAAATTTGTTTTCCACATGTAATGAACATGCGTTCAACCTAATCGAGATCACATTTTCCACCATACTCCAAGCCTGCATCAAAATAAGACCATTGAAACAAGTTATGGACATCCATCAAAGTATAACAAAAAGGAGATAATATAATGGAAAGGGAATTTTTGCCGAATTTTGTAGTTGGTAAAACTCCTCTATTGGTCGGGACGCATTGTTCGCTTGAAAACACATGTAACAACTTTGGAGTCTTCCCATAGTTCATTCCGCATGTACAAACAACCAAAACCCTTGGCCATATTTTTAGGGCATCCCCAACTATAACATATGTCAAAATCCCTTTTCGATAATTTTTTGATGGATGCCCACAATGTGTTTTAGAACTCTCATTTTAACGCAAGATAAAATGATATTCGAAAAGGATGCGGATTTTGGCTTTACTCTTGCCAAATGCATTTTCCTAGAAGCTTCCAAGACCTTTTCAACAACCCTATTTTGTGAATACCCTGAAATCATTGCATTCCATAAGTTACATCTCTCTATGACATTTGTGAAATAGTTCACATGCCTTATGTATACATTCAAATTTCACATACATATTAACCAGGGAACTTGCAAGTATATCATCTTCCAAAAGCTACTCTCTCTTATGTTTTGATGCCGTGATGAATTAATAAAACTCAATGGCTCAATGTATGCAATCATTTCACTCATCCACCATTCAAATATGCTAGAGGAAGTTGACCACGCCATACATAATGTAGTTTTACAATCCACAATTTCACATATACGTAATTAAAAATATTTTAATTTTGCATTTTGATTTTTTTTTCCCATCACTTACAGAACAACCACATTTTGAAGAGCTAGTTTGGGATATTCAAACAGTAAATCATGGTGAAATGAGTTAAAAAAAGGAGTAAAAATGAGAATCCCTGCTTCGAAACTCCTGTGACATGTCTGCATGTAAATGATTCTATCAAATATATTTGTTTAAAATGTTTAGTAGGTTTTGGAAGATACTTACTACAAAAAAATTCCTATTCAATTTCAGTTCTGGACGTTGAATTTGATCAAGTCTAACAACAACAAGAGGAGATATTAGCAATCATACTAATATTTGACAATCAGAAAATGTAAATCCAGACTGAACAAAATTTTCCATCAAAGCATAATTGAAGTCATATAACATACAAAATCAGAAACTAATAAGAAACTAAATTAGAAAAACTAGTATTGAGTTTACCATAGAAAAACTTAAATTTTTCTCCAAACTGTTCACGCCAAGTTGATTGCCAATGAATGAAGGTTATATCTGAGGTAAAGCATTAACCTTAACTGTAAGCATCTCTTCAAAATTCAAAAGATACAAAACAAAATTAATGACTTTTTAAAAAGATATTCTCCTTGAGTTAGTGAGCCATACAATACAGAGAGAAATTGGTAAAAAATTATTTTGATCAATAAAATGCTTCATAATTTTTGAAAACAATTAATTGCGTGTTTCACAATCTCTACAGACTGCTGTTTTTATTAAGAAAGTATTCATTCTAGCTGTAGAATTGCTACTTGTAATTTCAGACCTCTTTTACAATAATTTATCAGGACTCTCAGGATGAGAAATCAATCGTCTGTAGCAATGCCCTTCCCATCTCATCTTCGTCTGGTGCTGGCTCATGGAACAATGCTGATTGTTGGAAAGAGGTATCAGCCACAACATGGTTAGGATAATGCAGATGTAATGAACCCAGATCATCAAATGACTCTTCCAAGGGCAGAAAATCTTCCAGCTGTCCAAATATATCGTCATAACATGACTCTTCCGAGTGGAAAAGTGAAGAACCTACGTCGATTGCATCTGCACATGAATATGATAAAATCGGCATTGATAATTCATCTCTTAATGGCTTGAAAGTTGTCATTCTGTCCACAAATAACCCTTCCTCTGGCTGGGAAAAGGAAGGCAGATAAATGGAATTATCTTGGATTTGTCCATAAACATCATCATGCCCACCAGATTCAGCTACACCTACACATCCCCAAATTACATTTAATCAAAAAGATAACTAGTGCTATTTATTTAGGTCAGGAAAATTTAACACTGCCTCTAATAAACTAGTATGAATTCCATAAATAAAACCAGCGTACCTGCAGAAGAACAATCGTATGTTGTTGGGTTCTGAAATTTAAATGCCCCTTCCTCTTCCTCTGCTCCTTTTGGGGCAATCTCCTTTGAAGCTCTGAAATCAGAGAATCAACCTTCATTTCATGCTCTGCATCTGCATCAGTACAGAGGCTTCCAGGGACTTCAAAATTGTTTGATATGGGATTGTAGAGGTTTATCTTATGAGCAGGAGATCGTTCAGAAAACAGAGAAGCATCAGTGTCAGGAATATCATTGTTTCGGTAAAAACGGAGAGTCCCATCTTCAGCTTCCACGCCAAGGCAGATTCCAACTCCGCAGATTTTAGAAATCTCGTAAGCTTTCTTGAATACTGTTGCGATCCTCTTGTCAAAG
This sequence comes from Taxus wallichiana var. yunnanensis, assembly GCA_018340775.1. Lineage (NCBI taxonomy): Eukaryota > Viridiplantae > Streptophyta > Pinopsida > Cupressales > Taxaceae > Taxus > Taxus wallichiana. Next base: position 208,489,653 of record CM031240.1, read on the forward strand.
TGATACTTGCGCTTGCGACTGTCAGGAATGTACTCTATGTCCAATGCTTTTCTCCCCATGATGTGGGTGAAGTTGCACTTGCAACAATAACACAATGAGCGAATCCCTGGCAAGCAGCAATGAACCAGATAAGGAAATTCTTTTATCTGCCCTGAATCACTTGTGGTTCCAAACATGGCTTGATATTATAAATAGAATTCAAGAAACTCTATTTTGGGATTTGGATGTGGCCGTTAAATCTGTTATTGCAATTTGCGATTTATTCACAAGGAAATTTTTTAGCTCTTTACTTGGCTCAAAAGTTACCGTTTTTTGCCAAGTTGCATAAAGATTCAAGAAATGCGCTCTGTGTCTTTGGATAATAATGTAATGGAAACTTCTATTTTGGAAATCTATTTACAATCTTCTAGGAAAATGAAAGAGATACCGTTTCTAGCAAGTAGTATAAAATTTCAAGAAATATCAGTTCTGCTCTGTTTTGGATGTGGCAGTTGGCAGTTAGTAGATAAATTTTCAGCCACCAAATTCTTTGGAGAAACAATCCATCGCAGCAATGAACTTTCAAGCTGATGGCAACCAAATATTTCTTTAGTTGGAGTTGAACGATTAACTCGCAAAAATATAATAACTCTCAACTAAAATGTGCAACTTAAATTGGAGGTGTATAGATCTCTCCTAGTTTAGAAAGGGGATTCAATTGGATGAGTTATTCTCTTTTATTGAAAATTTGATTTATCTTAAATTTATTTTAGATATTTTTATTATGTTTGTTTTAGAGATAGATTAACTAATTGAAATGTTTTTTTAGTCTATAAGAAAGAGGAATTCATTTGTTACTTCAAAAACTAATTTTATAACTTGAAATAATCAAGGAAATGAAATTAAACTTATTGTAAATATATTTTAAATCATGGTATTGTGTAGAGTAAGGAATATTCTTGTATGGAGTTCAAAATAAATGGGAAAATTTTGTCATCATAGTTATTTATGTGAATAACGTGATGTTGATTGGAAATGGAAATGGTATGAAATATATTAGTTCTATAAAATTTATTTTAATTATGAAAATTATAAGATATCATTCAATTAGGAAACTATGGTTGGATGAGAACAAATATGTTATGATGGTGTTGGAAAGGTTTAAAATGCTAGTAGAAGAGCAACGGTAATCTTATTGGTATCCACAAAACTATACATCACAAATGTAGTGGGACTAGTTGCATGGAACATTTGACTATGTTGTTTTCTATCAAGAAAGTCCTTGTGTAAACAAGGAAAGGAGCCAACGTAGCTTTATGGATTTTGAATGGGGTGGAGATCTTAACATGTTAACGTATACCATTGCACACATTTTATCTTGTCCGATGGAGAAATAAATTGTAAGAGTAAGTGTCGAGAAAGTGCTGAGATATCTAGCATGTAAAGTCGTACTACATGGTAGTTACTCACAAAAGTGAAGATTTCATTTTTATCAAGTTATGTTGGCCCATAAGTGGGTTCACATGGAAAATGGTTAGTATAGATTGGAACTTAGATTGTGATTTCTCGTGAAAAGAATATTAAGTGTTGATTTTGATCTATGCTTATTGATGTGAAATATAATGTTATAAGGGAAATTGAAGAGGAGAAGAAGACATAATTGGAGAAAGAGGAAACTTATATTGATGTTATAGATTCATCGATTAAGGTAGTAGTTATTGAAAAGATTAGTTGGTAGAGGGTAAGTATGGGATTTGAAGCTCACAATTACTGAAGAACGGGTTCATGATTGTTTTATGAAAAGTGGGTTAATGTGGGGAATGCATCAAGTTTTCATAATATTATGCAAGGTATATTTCACAATGGTTAATGGTGTACAAGATAGTATGATACTATTAAGATATGAAACATACACAAGAGCATGTGTACATGTCTATGGGCACATGAGAATTGTGTGGGACTTTTGAAATGTGGATTGGAACATTGTGCAAAACATTGGTTTTCATATAGGATTATACATTGGTATATATGCACATGTGATTTGAAATGTGATGCACTCTTTGGTTGTACACCATCACAGTGTAATAGGTGATGCATTTTCAATATTTGTATGACAAAATCTATCAAATGTGTGTATAAAATGATTTTGTTATTAAAAACTCACACGGTTGTGACAAAATATTCTAAACTAATGACTAGACAATAGTTAAAGAGAATCCTTAGATTTTTTTATTTCCAAATTCATGAAATGCTTTAAATCATGCATATTATTTAAAGCATGACTAGATCTTAGAATAAAATATGGAAGTACATGTAACAACATGCATGGTTCCATATGATACCATTACATGGTCAAGTATGTGGAAAGGTGTGGGGCTAAGATAAAAAGTATTGTAATTGTAATGTGTAAGTGATGAACTATTGAATACAATTTTAAAATTCCTATAAGTTATCTATGTTTTATTTGTAAGCTAGGTTAAAGGTAATATTATAAAAAGGGTTGTATTGTGTTTTCACTAAAAAGGTATTTTCAATCGAGTCATTTGTTTATATATATCTTGTGTACACACTATAATGATTATAGATATTTTTTCTCCTTTTACTTATTGTTGATAGTTATTTTCAAATCCCTTGAGTCTCTCAAAATATCTTTTTCTTTCTCCAAATACGTAACCAATTTTTATAAATAGTTTTCACAACTGCAAGATATTTTAAAAATTAATCTAAAAAAGTTAAGCGTAAACACACACCCTTGGTATTGGCATTTCAGATATGATCTAATGTAATTAAATCTTTCTTGTGTTGAAAATTCCAATATAAATCCATAGCCATGTCCTCTTTAGCTAAGCAGAGTACCCCTTCTATTCATAAATAATATGTGGTTGACCTAATATAAGAATTTACTACAAGGTGTAAAAATTGAACAAAATGATACATTAGATGATGAATGTCTTGAAAAATATAATGGTCATTGGTTATGTTTTTCTTATTACTTATGGTTCTAAAATTACATCTAAAATTTCCATGTCACTATTAATATTGAGAGATATCTTAGCAATCCTTTCATTCCTCCTCCATCCCTATCAATTCATCACCTAATACTTTGGCATTTATATTAAAACACACATTTGGCAATGAGACAATAACATCACAACATGGTATACCTCCATATCCTCTCCTTGATGGGATAATATTACCAATACAAACCCAATTATTCTTCCACCCCGTAGAACCCATGTAACATTAACGAAGGTGTATGATCTCATATAACACTTAGAAATACTCAAAGACATAATTTTCATGTTAGAGTTTCTTCAATGATCCACTAAGATTAAAAATATCTTCCACAAATTTTTAATTTTAACTAATTTACACATTGATAGTGAGCCAACATAATTCCCAAATATTGTCAATACATTCACATGAATTAAAACTACAATCTCATTCCCGCAAAATAATCTACCCTCTCAAGATGTCATAAAGTAGCTCTATGTTCAAGAAAGAGTACATGATTAAACATAATGGATAGGTAGTGGACCGGGTTTAAACATCTATAATATCACGTCTTTATAAACTTGGCATTGGGAAATAATTTCTTACACACTCAAATGTGAATATTAATGGATTTAATAACATGACTAGACACCCTTAAAAGAAATTACATTAACCATCACAATAAGGCCAAAATTTATACCCACAACATTCTAGATGATGCCCAATAGCTTAAACTACACTATCCTACTGAAGAAAACTCAAATTCATGTTATACAGGTGGTTCCTCTATAATCTATGTATAATTTTTTTTCCGAAGAGGGTTACATACACACTTTTCTCGTAGAAAGAGACCCATTAAATTATTGTGAATATGCTAAATTGTATACAAGTTTCATTTCACATACTAGCCTTCTAAAGTTACACTTAGTACCCCTATGCAAGCTATACCTATTGAATGTTCATACACACCAATGAGCTAGGATAAAGTAGAAATCCAAGTGTCCAAGTAACCAATTTGATTCAAAAGAATAAAAAATAAAATAATGTTATCAATGATCAATTATCCAAACCCATTCCCCCCCTACAGGTCTCGTGACATATGGATATGAATAATGAGATTTTGATATGAGATACCTCTTACATACCTATTGATAATTGTTGTAATACTAATGACACAAACATCACTCCTAGCATAATACAAGGGTCCTTCCATGAATTTGGAGTTGGGGTCAAAATTATATAAAATATGGGATAAAATGGATATGGTTTAAGAAAATATGAGAAAGGTATCTAAGAAAAAGTCATCTCAGTCAACATAAACTTATGATGGGAATTGAACACAATATTTACTCTTCAATATAATATATATCATTTTAATGCAATCATAAATATATATAAATTTGCATGATGCTAAACCTACCATGAAGAACAATATGATACATTAGACTTTTTCAACACAATCTTCACCATCTTTTCTACACATACCTAATATAAGGATGGATTTTTATCATGGAATAATGCAACATATATATTTCAAGCACCATTTGGGATCTTCCTAATGATAATATTACAATTAAAACCAATGGAACCCCCCGGATTTCCAATTCAGCCCCTAGGTGCTTGTCGGAGCTCATCCCTTCACTTGCTTAAATCGGGACAAGTGTCAACACTATGCACATTGTATGAAACTTAGAGGGTGGGAAAACTTACCTTCCCTTATAAAACGGTGATGTAGATAGCAAGAGATGATGGCCACCTCAAAAGGAAAACCTGCATAAACAACAAAACGAAGCCGACCTCGGTAAGCTTCAACAATGGCGGCCCACACTTCAACCACCTTGCTCAGAGCTCCATAGATTCAAAGAAACCATTTCTCAGAGCTATCTTAGATTCCAGATCAAGAGTAAGAATATGGCAAAGAGATCAAATATTTTAACTCACAAAGAAAACTTAGATCTCATGAACTTCGCCACAAAAGATGAAACAGAACAAACCAAGCTCAAGTAACAACCATGGCGGAAAGTAAAACTCACAGAGTTCCGAGAAATAGAAAAATAGATTACAGGAAAATCTCGAGAATGACCAAGGCACGACCACTGCACATAAATCATAAAACTAGGTAAAGCTCTCATCATCATGTCAGTGTCTAATGATACAAAGATTAAAATGCTTATAGCCAAGCTCGAGTATACACAGAATAGAATAATGGCGTCGAGAGGAAAATTTGCTAGGGCTTCACCCATACAACCAAAAAAACCAAAAGAAATGTGCTTGAGGGTCGAGCTCCTCTTTACCGCCTGAACCTAAGCATTGGTTTGGTTAGAACTCAACCACGGTCAGGATCAACGATTGCAAATCACAAGGACACAAGATCAACATCCTCAAATCAATCGCAATGACCAATGCAAACCACCTGGGTAAGATGCCACCGCCCACATTAAATGCCAGTCAGAAAACCCTAATCGCAGGTCATGGATCGATGGCATCAGATACAAAGGTACAAAGATCAATGACAAAGAATAAGGCATGAACATTCAAAATAAACCACCAGGGTTATAATCAACCTGACCCGAGTTACAGAAGTCACCGACAGAGTCACCAAGGGGTGAGTCACCATGGAGAAGGGGAGAGCCCACGTGTCCACTAAATAAATCATTGGAAATGACTTTCAAATTCTAACCTTAGTACATGCTTCGAATAATGTAAAAGCACCAACCAAATTATATACAATGATCATTGAAAAGGTGAATTTTATAATATGCCAAGGCCGACAAACTCAAAGGTGGTAGACCATATAGTATGGTCATTCCAATAATCAAAGGTGGTCGAGCATAGTGTGGTGGCTTTTACAAAGTGCCCCTCATGTTTTTAAACCATAGTATATGCTAAGTCCACAAAGAGTGGCCAAACCCAATGAAGACAAGAGTTCACAACCACAAGTGGTCCCCACTTCAAGGAGCTAGAATTGATTTGCAGAGTGTCACTCATGTGACCATTTTTAAAGGAGATGTCAATATCAGAACATGTGCACATAGCAGGTGGTCCCCACAGGAGGAATTATTTTTACAAATATTGCAAGTATTGTACTTATTTTGCTCACAAACAGAGAGTTGTATTTTTGCATGCCTTCACAACATGACATAATAGAGAAGAAGACAAAGTTACATGTTCATGGAGAGAGACTTGCCTAGAAAGCAACCTTATTTTTAGCAAATTATTCATCCTTCTTTTCTTAAAAATATAACAATCAACTTCAGTTTGAATGTAATGTAAGTAAGGCTAATAATGCTATTTGTAATTACATGCTCTATTTTATCCTTTATCTATTATTAAATAAAGGATAAAAATAAGATGCATGTAAAGTAGTACAAGCCTTTGGCTATTTTTAGGTAGAGGGTGAATTTTATTTTTGCTATCTATTGTGTGCCTTTCAAAGCACGGGGGGGACTACTGGAGGAATTTTTGGATATATGAGTACCGAAGCAAATTTTTCAAGTTTTCCCTCTAAGTGTGAAGTATTTTTCGCCTTTCCAAGTTATTTTGCAGTCTTGTGTATATTTCTATTAGTCTTGTGAATGCAAATTCCCTGATCAATCACCTTACCCTGTTGTAAATTCAGTCTTTTCTGCTTAGTTTTAATGTGCATGTTAACTTATTAGTACTGTTGTGATTCTCCCTCAGTACAATCAAGTGTTTTACCCTTAGATATTCTGTAGAAAAACTGTTGGTTTGTGCATCAAGAATCCTTCCCAAATCAGTTGTGCATATACTTAGTCAAAGCCCTCATACAAATTTGGTGTATCACCTTATTTTTAATCATTTTACAATCATATTTTACTCTCAAACTCCCAGAAATCAGTTTAGGATACACTAATAAGGAACCGGCCTTGATACCGGACACTCACCTCAAAATAGGTATACCCACAGACTTGAGTTGTTTCCATTATATCTACGAAAGAGAGAGATCAATTGTGCAAGCTTAGAAAACCTATAACCATCTCTCTATAGGGTGCACTTTCGAGAGATAATAACAATTTCTAGCATCTCGGTGGGACCATGAATAAGATCTGCATGCGAATTACAATTTCTACAGTAGATCTATAATAGATTACAAGAAATTAAAAGTTACTTTCGGGAGCAAGTTGCTGCAATTTATTTTTAAGATTTGAAGATCTTTTGGCGACTCCGTTAAGCTGATATCAGACCAATATTGCAGCATGTTCCATGCCTAAAGTGACTACAAGATCATCGGTAAGAGGAATTCCTTCTGAGTTTGTTTCTTTACCTTTAAATTCTGCTAGAAGGAGAAGAGTTGGTAATACTTTACCTTAAAATAGACCTAGTTTTGGTAACCCTCCTCCTAATATTCCTTCACCACGTATCAATTTCTCAATTAATATCCCATTTTTTCAAATGGCTATCTAACCACCAAGGAATTTTGTGACCTTTACTAATGGCAGTCCATTAGTAATCCCAATTTACCATGACATTCCTAATGCTGCCATGAAAATTTTGCCATCATTCGCAGATGAAAATCAGGTTACACTAGCTGAACATATCAAAGATTTGGCATCCCTATGTGCAGTCCATTACATCACTCATGAAGACGTAGGTTTAAGAATTTTAGCTGCATCCTTTAAAGGGCAGGCCTTGCAATGGTATAGAAACCTAGAAATTGGAAGCATAAGAACTTGGGATAATTTAGGTGAAAATTTGCTTTGAAAGCAGAGTTCCAGGATAATTTAGATCATTTATCTCTCATTGAACAATTGTCTACTATTAAAAGAGCTCCCAATGAATTTATGTCCAGTTTCAATATCCGTTTGGCTAGAACTTGGGAGAGAATTCCAAGCAAGTGTCAAGCCTCAAGCTGATCATGCTTTCCTTTATTATCTTAGAGCATTAAACAATGATATCTCAACTATGATTTAGTCAATGGGTGGAGAGACACTCCCAACAACCTATGATATCGCTATCCGAGCTGAAAATAGTCTTATTTAAGATGGGAAATGGGCACCAAGACCTTTAGTGCCATTTTCAATAGATTTAGCACATATTCCTTACCTATTACAATCATATAACCTATTGTTGTAGCTCCATCAAATGATGTATTTAAAGCTTTGCAGACTATGGGAAATAAATTGACTTCGATTGAGAACAAAATTGCATTACCTAGTAGACCCTATCAGGCTCCTTATTAGCCCTATCAACAGAATCAACAAAACAGGTAGCCTTATCAACATAATCAAAATTATAGGCAACCTTACCAACAAAGGTAGTTTGACCCAAAGGCTCCTAGTTCATCTAACGCTTTAGTCCCAGTTAATATGGCTACAGAAGAGTGGTGTCAACCTTGCAATCAACCTCATTCAGTTGCAACTTTCCTAAATACTTTTCTGAATCTGAATCTTGTTGCTCGACCTCAATATGAAATATTGTCCATGCCTCAAATGGAAGGTGGGTAGCAAGAAACTCATGTTCAAAAAGCACCTGAACAAAATTTAGTCAATTTTAATGAGGAGGATTTCATCGTAGTCACTACTAGGGCTCAAGGGAAGGCTGTTGAAAGTCAAAAGCAACAAAATAGGCCTATCCTACCTACTGTCATTGATAAGAAAACATCTATAACTCCAAAGTCAACCATCAAATCTGATGTTCCTAAAAAAACAAAAAGTGTTCTAGTTGATAAAGGCCATAAAAAACAACTACAACATGATCTAAGAAGACTGCTTATTCCTTAGATATCTAAAGCAACTGAAGCAGAATCAATTTTCACTAAGGCCTACTCTAAGACAGTTGAATCTATCTCTAAAACAATTGCTTCTTTTAACCTTGTTCAGGTAATGAAAAAGTATAATGTTAACATCTCAATGTGGGATGCTCTAAGTATTCCAGGACAACAAGATTTACTTTCTCATGAACTAGCTAAGTTGCAGATTTCTTCAAATACAATAGAAAAGGAAGTTTAAAAGGTAGACATGGTCCTTGGAACATTTGAGCAAGACCGCATTAAAGAAGTTAAGTGGATGGTTTAGAAAGTTATGAATGCTCACAATATCAAGAAGCCACCACCATTCTATTTATCACTGATTATTGGAGAACAACTAGTTCATAATTGCATGGTGGATAGTGGTGCAAGTAACACAATTATGTCAAAAGTGATTGCAGAAAAATTGGGTTTGCAGTATGAGCCTACAGAAAGGAGCGTCTTATACTTGATGGGTTGGTATAATAAAAATTTAGAAGTGACGTTACATGCTTGCCCAAAATTTTCTATTCTTGCAAGATGTTACTATTGTAGACTTACCTCCATACTTTGCCTTATGCCTATCTAGAGATTTCACATAAAAAATAAGAGGTTATCTCTCTTCAGATTGGTCCTTATTTTTCACTACTCATTATGGTCCTAAAGTTACTATCAATTCAGATCCATTGGTTATATTTCACATTGAACCTCACTCTTCAAATGCAGTGGCGAATTATTTAGCCTTAGATGAGTCTGATTTTTATGAGGTAGCTCATGTTTCAGCATTGGATGGTGTTTCTAACATGTTTATGGATGAAAAGACAGTGGAAGAACATGCTCATGATCCTTTTAAGGAAGTTGAAGAACACTTGTTTGGTGTGTATTATATGCATGAAGAAAATACACCACTTCCCTTACTATCCAAAATAGAAGATTCAGTAGAAGGGATTTGGAAGCTTCATTTCGATGGAGGTAAGAACAAGAAAGGACAAGGAGCAGGTCTGATGCTCACTTCCCCAACGAACGAAAGGTATTTCTCATCTTTGAATCTCTAATTTTCATGTACTTATAACGTAGCTAAATACGAAGCTTTAATTCATGGCTTACTTTGGGCCAAAAAGAAAGGTATCAACATTCTACAAATTTTTGGTGACTCTGAGTTGGTTATTAATCAAGTAAGAAATTTCAATGTTTGTAAGAACCCATTAATGAAGTCTTACAGACATAGAGTTTCAGACTTAATGGAAGATTTCGATGCTATTAACATTCAGTCTATTCCTAGAGCTGAAAACAAGCATGTAGACAGACTTGTAGCAGTTGGGGCAAGTTTTGAAGTGCTGGAAAAAATTGAAAATAGCAAAATCCAACCTCATATAAAGTTAATTGTCAGGCCATCAATACCTGATAATGATTCAAATTGGCAAGTTTTTGAAAGTGATGATCAAATCTACAGGTTTTTGCAGCAAGAAGCTGAGTTTTTTACAGATTAATCAGGATAAATTACAACACTTATATGGTGACTAGATTGTTCAGTTGAAGACAAATAAACTACTTTGAGGTCTGGTCACATTAGAAGATATCTTCAACATTGATGATCAGTTAAGAAAGGTCAAGACTAAAATGTTAACTCACGCTGATAATTACAAAGAAATCTCAGTTGATGAAGGGAAAAAGCTATTTCTTGGGAAGGTATGTTCCTTAACTGAAAAGAAGTCATTTATTAATCTTTGTAAAGAGTTTAAAGATGTTTTTGCTTGGAAATACCAAGATATGAAGATTTGATCCCCTAGTTTAGCACAACATACAATTGAGTCAGAAAGCCAAATTCTAAACTTGTTAGGCAGAAACAGAGGCCTATGAATCCCAAAATAAAGTCTCTTGATGAGGAAAGAATTATCCAAGTTGATTGAATCGGGTATTATCTTTCCAGTTAAGCATTCAAGTTGGGTAGCCAATCTTGTTCCTGTTAGGAAGAAGAACGGTGAAATCAAACTATGTGTAGATTTTAGAGATCTTAATAAGGCTTCATTAAAATATCATTACCCACTCCCAAATATGGATCAGATTCTAAGAACAGTCTCAGGTTCAGATAGACTATCTCTTTTAGACAGTTACAGTGGATATAATCAGATTTTAGTTCGAGAAGAAGATAGATACAAAACACCTTTTACTACCAAGTGGGGTACATACGCTTACAAAAGGATGCCTTTTGGTCTTTCGAATGCTGGTGCAACGTTTCAACGTGTAATGGACATGGATTTTCATAGCTTATTAAATAAATGCATCCTTGTTTATTTAGATGATGTTACTGTATTTTCAAAAGATTATAAAGAACATCTAATGCACTTAAGGCAGACTTTTCAGTTGTGCAGGCAATTTGGAATATCCTTGAATCCACTGAAGTCTATCTTTTCAAGTACATCAAGGCAAGCTACTTGGTCATATTGTTTCTAAGGAGGGTTTAACAATTGACCCTTTTAGGATCGAAGCCATATCACAACTATCATTGCCTCATCATAAGAAGGAGTTACAGAGTTTTCTTGGAAAAATCAACTTTGTTAGAAGATTTGTTCTAGATTTTGCAGCATTGGTTAAACCTCTTATCAGCTATGCTAAAGAAAGAGAAAACTTTCTCTTGGAACAGCGAAGGAAGAGAAGGATTTGAAGCAATCAAAGAAGCTATCTCTAGGCTCCTACTCTTGCAAATCTAAATTTTGATAAATATTTTACAATGTATGCACTTGCAGGAGCTGAAACAATCTCAACTATATTAACTCAAGTCAATGACAAAAATATTGAGCAACCTATTGCTTTCTTTGGACAGAGCTTGCATGATTATGAAAAAAGGTACACATTTCTTGAAAAGCAAGTACTTTCAGTAGTTAGAGGACTAAATAATTTCAAGTATATGATTTCAAATAATAAAATTCATGTTCTTGTTTCTCATCCAAGTGTGAAAGCATTCTTACTAAATAAGGAGTTGAATGAGAAAAGAGCAAACTAGATAACAAAGGTCATGGAGTATGATGTTGATATTCAAGTTGCTAAGACAGTTCGAGGAAAAGGTTTATGTGAGCATCTAATTGCTGATATGGAAAAATAGCAAGTTATAGAACCAGGTGATTCAAAACAGCATGCTGAAACTGCATATCAGCAATCAAAAATTATGGTTCAACCAGAAAATCAGCAACCTGAGCTCACTCACGAGATTCAGGAATCAAGATGGATGAATGATTTGGTTAATTATCTATAGTAGGGCACCTATATGGAAGGTATGGACAAGATTAAATGAAGATATTTCAGATTACAAGTTGTACCTTATATCTTCATTGATAATATGTTATTTAAAAAAGATATAAATGGAATCTTGTTGCGATGTGTTGATTATGATAAAGTTCAAAAAATACTGTCAGAATTCCATGAAGGACCTGCGAGAGGTCACTTCTCAGCACATACCATAGCCTTAAAAATTATGAAAGATGGTTACTATTGGCCTAGCATATTCAAAGACTGTTTGGAATGGATTAGAAAGTGTAAAAAATGTGCTTTCTTTGTCGGAAAATAACGTCTAGCTTCTTTGCCTTTGTAACCTATTTCAGCTGATTAGCCTTTTATGCAGTGGGGTCTTGACTTTATTGGCATGATAAATCCACCATCATCACAAGGACACAAGTGGATCTTAACTACTAAAGATTATTTTACACGATGGACTGAAGTAATAGCCTTGAAGGATGCTAATGAAGCTTCGATACTATCCTTTTATGAAGGAATAGTTTACAGATTTGGTGTTCTAGAAACTATCATATCAGATAATGCTTTAGCATTGCTTGGTGCAAAGATAACAGATTAGGCTGTCAAACATGGAATATATCTAAGTTCTTCATCTAATTATTACCCACAAGGTAATGGCTTAGTTGAGAGTACTAACAAGAATCTGTTAAGGATCATCAGAAGAACGCTCAAGGATAATCAAAGAGCTTGGCATCTGATGTTGAATTTAGCACTTTAGGCTGACAGAGTGACTCCTAAAAGATTAGTTGGCAATTCACCATACAAACTTATGTATGGAAAGGAAGTGAGGATGCCTATTTTAGTTGAGTTACCTGCATTAGATTTGCTACACCAAATGGAGCTTCTTGAGAATGAACCATTACAAGTTCGTTATGCAGAGTTAATGGAATTACAAGAGCTAAGAGATAACGGCCATTTGAATGTGGAGAAGAATCAGAAATAAATGAAGAAGACTTTTGACCAGAAATCCAAATTAGAGTCTTCAATGAAGTATATATTGTGTTAAAATGGGATGTTGATCATGCAAAGCCAGGAAGACACTCAAAGTTTGATACACTTTGGAGTGGTCCTTACATGATTTCAGCTTGCAAGGAACATAATGCTTTTTAGCTTTCAAAGCTAAATGGAGAGGAACTTCCCATTCCTGTGAATGGTATGTTTCTCAAACACTGTTATTGAAAATCTTACAGTGATTGTTAGAGTAGGATTTCCTTCAATAAGTGTAGTTCCTGCACATTGCAATATTTTTCAATTCAATAAGTGCATTCATGCATGTGATCTATTTACCAGGTTATTTCCCATCTTTAGTTTGTTTTGGAAGGGTTGGACCTTTCAGAAGAGGAAATTTTTGGTTAATTGTTTAGACTCCATGCCCAATGGATAAGAGCAAGGCACCAATCTTTAAGCTAGCAGCAGATTTCCCCACAGGATCACCAGAAATGTTGACAATTTTTACACTTGTGCAAAAATGGGTAACTCGAAACTTCGTTGTTACATTGAAAAGTCTTGGGTGAAGTATACCTAAGATAAGGGAGTTTCAATGTTATTATTTATTGTTGAATTAATTAATGATTAAGTGAAATCTGTAGTTATGTATGCTGTCTCAAAACAGTTAAGATCACATAATCTGCAATTTCAAGCCATCTTCAACAAAAGAACACAAAGCCCCTAAGGATAAATGTGTTGTCTTGATGAAGATGAAAAATTACAAATTAGGTGAAGTTCTGAGTTTTGAAGTAGCAAACATGAATACAGATATCAGAAAATCAGGGTTCATTACTGAATGTTACAAGTTCTCATCAATTTCTTTCCTTCTTGATTAAGACATTCAATTATGTTACTAAGTTGTTTAGTTCATTATACAATCCATACAGAAAATCTATAATGCACAAGGAAATACACAACTCATTTTTAGAATTCAATGTTTTATTCACAAGGAGAGTCAAATGTTTCCTACACAAGTCGTGGGATGTAACTGAAAAGTAAAGTACAACTACTGAAAAGAAAGGTACACATGTATGAAAGAGAAAGCAAAGGAGTATGAGTGAACCCATCATTGCCTTGGGTTTTTGTTCTTCGATTGAAGCATCTTCATCTCCATCTTTTGTTTCTCCTTCATCCTCATTGTAGAAGCCATTGTGACAGAAAAGAAGAAAAGAATTAACTGTCAGTTACGAGCTCAGGATCAATTCACATTCCTACACTATCCTACTTCGTGCATATGAATCTTCTCCTAACAGGATATGTATTCTACTTGAAGAACAAGCTGCATGCATGCTTTATTCACTCATAAAGAAGAAGGAGAAAAGAAAGAAAAAAACATGGACATAAGAGAGGCCAAAAAGCCTAATTATTTTCTAACTGTTTTCCTAAGTGTGTAGGTACAGGTTGCAGCCAAAGAGAAAAATAGACAAGTCATAAGTGCATGCAATAAAAGGAAGAATGTAACTCAAAGTTCCAACAACTATTCTGAAATGGAAGAAGGTTACAGTGTAGAAGAGAGACTAGCAATGGAAGCACATGTTGATTTACAATGAAGAAAAAGTAGAATTTGAAAGCTGATGTTTGGCTAAAAGAGAAGGTCATAGTTGAAAGGAATGAAGACAAGATTCTGGAAAAAATTTGACAAGGCTTCACCATGTAAAATAGACATTTACAACTTTCCATCATGCTATTTTTAACTACTACATGCTTAAAGGAATGATTTAAATCAAGTAAGTGATACAAAAAAACAACAAAACATGCTATGATCAAGATAACACAACTATGATGTCTCATTTTATTTACCAATCTAGCTTCAAACATGAAGTGTTATGTCTGAATCAAAAATACAACTACTATGTTGGAAATGGATGAAAGAGGGAATTCTGGAAAAAAATTGCAGGGCTTTGCCATAAAAATCAACACTTTAATTTTTTCAATTGCTACAGGAAAGGACAAAAATCAAAGCTAGTTGCTACAGGAAAGGATAAAATTTCAAATTAAAAGAAATAATTTGTCCATCAGATTATTATACAATGCTGAGATACAAATAAGATTACAAAATACTACAAGTAATAGCTTCAGAGATCAAATTGAATGCATGATTTTAAATTACAAAAATAGAAGTCATTCATAATGAATACAGAGATGCTGCCATATCAAAGGAGTACAACTATCTATGCAAGGAAATTGATCAAATACAGATGCAGCTATAGGTGAAGCTCAAGTACAATATTGAAGCACGAAAGAAATGAAACTACATTTTTGACAAAACTTGAATTGTTCAACATGTAGGAGTTGTAAACATAGTTCTAGAAATAATATGTTATGTAGAGGTTTAGAAAACAATTACATCATTTTCAGACAAAATAGTTACATCATTTTCAGACAGTCAAGAACATTGATGCAGTCAATCAGTCAATGGTTAAAGTTTTCAGAAAACATTCAAAGCTCACCAACTTCAAAGATGATGTTTTCATAATAAGTAATGCAATTTAAGTCAAGGCAACCATCAAAGCAAGACCATTGTTCTAGTTCTGAAAGACAAGGAAAAGAAATGATGGAATTATTTTGGAAATGAGATTTTGGTATCTCAACAGAGCTCCATAATAGAGGGATTACAAAATATAAAATCAGAAGATCCATTTTTACTCATCTCAGAGCACTATTTTTCCATTTAAAGCATGGAAATAAGCTACAGGTTACAAGAATGTTTTCCAAATAGAATCCATTTTGACGAGTAAGAATCAAGTACAATTGTATCATTTGAATCCCTTAAGAAAAGATAACAGAAGTATACATGATGTTATCGTAAAGTCAATGAGCTCATTTAAATGCAAGATTCACAGTTAACTGGACCAGAAAAACCACAAAAGGTCAAAAGGATCTTAACTTCACCATGGCTCAACTCAGCAAAGCTGAAATACAAAACATAATAGTCTGGGTTTGCATCAGAACATAATAAGATACCGAGAAGCTCAAAGGTAGAGAAAACCCCAAGGTATTAAACATCAAAGAAAAAGAGTTCTACACAAGGATGAAACACCGAATAAGTGCAATGTCTAATCGAATTAGGGAATGCAGAGATTAAAACAATGTGAAGTGGATCTCAACTTTTCAAAGAAGATGTTATAATCCTCCAAACAGATTGCAGAATAAAATGAAGAAATCTTAATACCCATGTTTTAGAACATGCAAATCTACAGTTCTAAAATACCATATACAACTCAAAATGGCATTCAGAAAAGGAAGAACATGGATTTAAGGAGTATGACTTCAAAAGCACAAAGTTTACAACAAGCTAAGTACTAAATTTATGTGTTTTTAGAGGAAAATATGAGTACCCAGTTGAAAATTACCGGTTCTAAGTAAAAAATTCAAGTAAATCCTCGAGGTAAGGTCACAAAATCAATAGACCCAAAAATCTTCAGCTCAAAACAATTTCCAACTCGAAATAACCAAGGCCAAGTCCCGAAGGTCACAAGAAATGAAATGAAAAATGATTATCAATTTCAAAGGTCAAAATGGTAATGAATAAGTAACAACAAAACTTAGAGGTTGGGAAAACTTACCTTCCCTCATCAAATGGTGATGCAGATAGCAAGAGATGATGGCCACCTTGAAAGGAAAACCCGTAGAAACAATAGAACGAAGCCGAAGCTCGGAGAGCTTCAACAATGGCGGCCCACACTTCAACCACCTTGCTCAGAGCTTCACAGATTCAAAGAAACCATTTCTTAGAGCTATCTTAGATTCAAGATCAAGAGAAAGAATATGGTAGAGAGATCTAATATTTTAACTCACAAAGCAAACTTGGATCTCATGAACTTTTCCACAAAAGATGAAATAGAACAGACCGAGCTCGAAGTAACAACCATGGTAGAAAGTAAAACTCACAGAGTTTAAAGAACTCAGAAAAATAGATTACAGGAAAAGCTCGAGAATGACCAAGGCACGACCACTGCACATAAATCATAAAACCAGGTAAATCTCTCATCATCATGTCAGTGTCTAATGACAAAGAGATTAAAATGCTTATAGCCAAGCTCGAGTATGCACAAAACAAAATAATGGCGTCGAGAGGAAAATTTTCTAGGGATTCGCCCATACAAGAAAAAACCAAATGAAATGTGCTTGAGGGTTGAGCTCCTATTTACCGCCTGAACCTAAGCATTGGTTTGGTTAGAACTCAACCATAGTCAGGATCAATGATCGCAAATCACAAGGACACAAGATAAACATCCTCAAATCAATCGCAATGACCAATGCAAACCACCTGGGTAAGATGGCACCACCCACATTAAATGCCAGTCAGAAAACCCTAATCGCATGTCATGGATTGATGGCATCAGATACAAAGGTACAAAGATCAACGATAAAGAATAAGGCACGAACATTCAAAATAAACCACCAGGGTTATAATCAAAATGACCCAAGTTACGAAGCCATCGACCAAGTCACCAAGGGGAGTCATCGTGGAGAAGGGGACAACCGACGTGTCCACTAAATAAATCATTGCAAATGACTTTCAAATTCTAAGCTTAGTACATGCTCCGAATAATGTAAAAGCACCGACCAAATTATATACAATGATCACCAAAAAGGTGAATTTTATAATATGCCAAGGCCAACAAACTCAAAGGTGACATACCATATAGGATGGTCATTCCAATAATCAAAGGTGGTTGAGCATAATGTGGTGGCTTCTATAAAGTGCCCCTCATTTTTTTTAAACCATAGTATATGCTAAGTCCACAAAAAGTGGCCAAGCCCAATGAAGACAAGAGTTCACAACCACAAGTGGTCTCCACTTCAAGGAGCCATAATTGATTTGCAGAGTGTCACTCATGTGACTATTTTTAAAGGAGATGTCAATATCAGAACATGTGCACATAGAAGGTGGTCCCCACAGGAGGAATTATTTTTGCAAATATTGAAAGTATTGTAATTATTTTGCTCACAAACAAAGTGTTATATTTTTGCATGCCTTCACAACAAGACAGAATAAAGAAGAAGACAGAGTTGCATGTTCATGGAGAGAAATTTTCCTAGCAAGCAACCTTATTTTTAGCAAATTATTCACCCTTCTTTTCTTAAAAATAGAATAGTCAACTTCAGTTTGACTGTAATGTAAGTAAGGCTAATAATGCCTATTTGTAATTATATGCTCTATTTTATCCTTTATCTATTATTAAATGAAGGATAAAAATAAGATGCATGGGTGAGTACAAGCCTTAGGCTATTTTTAGGGAGAGGGTGAATTTTATTTTTGCTATATATTGTGTGCCTTTGTAAAGCACAGGGGGACTACTGGAGGACTTTTTGGATATATGAGTACTTAAGCAAATTTTCAAGTTTTTCCCTCTGAGTGTGAAGTATTTTCTACCTTTCCAAGTTATTTTGTAGTCTTGTGTATGTTTCTATTAGTCTTGTGAATGCAAATTCCCTAATCAATCACCTTACCCTATTGTAAATTCTGTCTTTTCTGCTTAATTTTAATGTGCATGTTAACTTATTAGTACTGTTGTGATTCTCCCTCAGTACAATCAAGTGTTTTGCCCTTAGATATTATGCATAAAAACTATTGGTTCGTGCATCAAGAATCCTTCCCAAATCAGTTGTGCATATACTTAGTTAAAACCCTCATACAAATTTTGCGTATCACCTTAGTTTTAATCATTTTACCTTCATATTTTACTCTCAAACTCCCAAAAATCAATTTAGGATACACCAACAAGGAACCGACCTTGATATCGGACACTCACCTCAAAGTAGGTATACCCACAGACCTGAGGTGTTTCCATTATATCTACGAAAGAGAGAGATCAATTGTGCAAGCTTAGAAAACTTACATCCATCTCTCTATAGGGTGCAGTTTCGAGAGATAACATTTTCTGGCATGCTCGGTGGGACCACAAATCGACTCGCATGCGAATTATAATTTCTACAGTAGATCTATAGTATATTACAAGAAATTAAAAGTTACTTTCGGGAGCAAGTTGTAGCAATTTATTTTAAAGATTTGAAGATCTTTTGGAGATTCCATTAAGCTAATATCATACCAGTATTGCAGCATGTTCCATGCCTAAAGTGACTACAAGATCATCGGTAAGAGGAATTCCTTTTGAGTTTTTTTCTTTACCTTTGAATTCTGCTAGAAGGAGAAGAGTTGGTAATACTTTACCTTATAATAGACTGGTTTTGGCAACCCTCCTCTTAATATTCCTTCACCACATATCAATTTCTCAATTAATATCCCAGTTTGGCTATCCAACCACCAAGGAATTTTTTGACCTTTACTAATGGCAGTCCATTAGTAATCCTAGTTTACCATGACATTCCTAATGTTGCCATGAAAAGTTTTCCATCATTCACGGGTGAAAATCAGGTTACACCAGCTGAACATATCAAAGATGTTGCAGCCCTATGTGCAGTCCATAACATCACTCATGAAGACATAGCTTTAAGACTTTTAGCTACATCCTTTAAAGGGCATGCCTTGCAATGGTATAGAAACCTAGAATTTGGAAGCATAAGAACTTGGGATAATTTAGGTGAAAAATTACTGAAATAGTTCCAAGATAATTCAGATCATTTATCTCTCATTGAATAGTTGTCTACTATTAAAAGAGCTCTTAATGAATTTATGTCTAGTTCCAATATCCATTTTGCTAGAAATTGGGAGAGATTTCCAGCAAGTGTCAAGACTCAAGCTGATCATGCTTTCTTTTGTTATCTTAGAGAATTAAACAGTTATATCTCAACTATGATTCAATCAATGGGTGGAGAGACACTCCCAACAGCCTATGATATCACTATCTGAGCTGAAAATAGTCTTATTCAAGCTAGGAAATTGGCACTAAGACCTTTAATGCCATTTTCGGCATATTTAGCACCTATTCGTCACCCTATTACAATCATAGGACCTACTGTTGTAGCTCCATCAGAAGATGTATTTAAAGCTTTAACTATGGGAAATAAATTGACTTCGATTGAGAACAAAATTACATTACCTAGTAGACCCTATCAAGCTCCTTATTAGCCCTATCAACAAGAATCAACAAAATAGGCAGCCCTATAAACATAATCAAAATTATAGGCAACCTTACCAGCAAAGGAAGTTTGACCCAAAGGATCCTAGTTCATTTAACACTTTAGTCCTAGTTAATATGGTTACAAAAGAGTGGTGTCAACCTTGCAATCAACCTCATTCAACTGCAACTTACCCAAATGATTTTCTAAATATGAATCTTGTTGCACAACCTCAATCTAAAAAATTGTTCATGGCTCAAATTGAAGGTGGGAAGAAAGAAACTCATGTTCAGAAAGAACTTGAACATGATTTAGTCATTTTTAATGAGGAGGATTTCATTGTAGTCACTACTAGGGCTCAACGGAAGGCTGTTGAAAGTCAAAAGCAACAAAATAGGCCTATCCTACCTACCGTCACTGATAAGACATAATCTACAGCTCTAAAGTCAACCAACAACTCTAAAGTTAACCAACAACTCTGTTGTTCCTCAAAAAATAGAAAGTGTTCCAGATGATAAAGGCCATCAAAAATAGCTATAGCCTGATCCAAGAAGGTTGTTTATTCCTCATATATATAAATTAGTTTAATCAGTTTCTTGCACCATGAATGAATTTACAGATTGGAGGGAAATACCAATGAGTGGTAGTGATGAAGAAGATTGTGACAAAAAAATAAGATCGTCGATCAGCCGTGGTTTCGGACTAGTCTTTGCAAAAGAGAAAATTCAAAGATGGTAAAAGAGACTCCTACTTGATAAATAATTTGCATCTAGATAAAGGAAAGGAGAAAGAACCTGACGTCGATGAAGAGAAAAGTAGGGAGTTTTTGGAAAGGATTTAAAGGAAATAATATAAGGTGTGAATCTTGAGAATATGCCAAATTTTTGCAAGAGATGTATGAGCAAGTTCAAGCAGCCCATAGTGAGGAAGAAGTTTTTAAGAGGATTTTTTACCTATAGATTTTTCATCCCCAAAATTTTCTTGAATGTCGCTGAAGAAAATCCTATCATCGAGACTTTCGATGAAGATTAAATCAACATTCATGAAGATGACAAAAGAGGGGGGTGCAAGATCCAAAAAGAAGATTTTTGCAATTTCGCACAACACACTATAAATTTAAGAGCACTATCCTTTTTCTGTTGCTCCCTCAATGACTTCATTGCATATGGTGATGGAGAAATAAACATATTGAAAAGAAAATATGTGGAAAGGCTTTGGATCATAATAGAAGGAAATTCTGATCATGAAACCCATCAAGTGATTTGGAGGTACACTCTAGATTTACAAATAAGGTATGAATATCTCGAATCGCTTCATGTAATCCATAATGAAGAAGCTCAAGAAGATCCTGATGATTTTCTCCATTATGAGTTGTTTGTCCCTGTGATATTCTTGGATGCTTCAAGAAATATCCTATTGTTAAACCTTCGATGAGTACCAAAGAAACATCAAGAGAAGATGATGATGAAAGAGACATGGAGGTGGAACCGCCATTCATCAACTCTTTTTGGCTCAAGGAATAGTCCCTTTAGGAATTAATATATTCAATAGAGGATTCTTTTTGCCTAATGGATGATTCAATGCTTTCCGAAGACTCCACCAATGATGAAGAAAACAACCAATTTGAAGTAAGCATGAATAATCCCCCTTCAAATTTTGATTTTTCAATTAATGATGAAATAGACATGTGCAAGAAGTGAAATAAATCCACTCGGCATCATGGACCGAAAATGATGAATTCAAGATGGTCATGGAGGGTTTTCCCTCCTATTTTGATCCTTCAAGTGATGTAGAGATGATTCATGAAGAAATGAAGACAGATGAAGAACAAGATTCTCTTCCTGATTTAATCATGGATGATCTGATGGAAGAATCTCATTTCCTTTCCAAAACCAAGGAGAATGAAAAATTTGAACACAATCTATTCTTTCCCAAGGAGTAGAATGATCATCACGGTGAGCATGAAGTCTTTCATTATCCATATGAGAAAGAGGATTCAATAATGGATGATCAGGATAATGTTGAAAGTTCTTCCCACATTGTTGCTTCAACATGGTCCCATCAAGAGGATGATATGGATTTTGAGCTCGAAGGAGTATTGTTCCCACAAAGCATGGACCTCTTCTCCTTATTAGGATTTTTCGTGAATCAAGTATGCCCGTGTTTGTAAGAAAGTAATTATTGGGCAACATAAATCATATAAGAAGTGAACAAGGATGTTTTAAATGAAGCATGGGAACGTGTGGATCATATGTTCAACTATATCTTGGAGGAAAAACATAAAAACACTTTTAGTAAAAATGAAGATGAGCCTATGGTGAACTTGGAAGAATCATCTGTGCAAGACATCTTGAAGGCTGTAAAATAAACTGAAGACCCTCAACTTAGTCTTGAAATCCTAACTCAAGCCATGGAAATACAAGACAAGTATGAATCAATTTATGCTTCTCATTTTGATTCACAAATGTTTGATGTTGAGATGGAATGAATGGATGAATTTGATGTCTTCACCAATGTTTTGGTTGATGAGAGTAAAAATGAAAGCATGTCTTTTTCTTCCACATTTTGTAAAGAAGTTCATAAGTGCAAAAGAAGAAAAAAATTTGAATCTCCTTTGGACATCTCCAGTTGTGAAGACAACACCTCCATCGTGGAAGAAGATGGTAGGGAAAATTTTGAGTTGACTCACCTTGATGGAAGTTTTTCAGAACAACATGAAAAGTCATGAGAGCATTAGGGGTATGTTCAAAATAAACTTGGTCACACCACTTCGGAATGCTCTGTAAGTGCATAACAAGAGTTCATGTAGAAAAATAAACTCAAGGGTAAAAAGTGCCTCTATGAAGAAATTGAAGGTTACAATTTCAAGATTGATATCAAGATGAGATTTGAATGATTGAATATTGAAAGAAATTTATCTGGATGACAAAGTGAGGGTATGCATGATTCTTATGAAATAATTCAAAATCATATCTCACTCACCATTCTTCAAGGTCCCATGTTCCTTGAATAGGTTGCCATATTGCAACATTTCATTGAGATTGATAAGGGATTCCCTCTCAATGATGCAACCACTATTTTGGGAAGTAATCACTTTGAGCATTAGAGTGAGATGTTCAGAGAAGTTCTTGAATGGGAAGGAAATCAGTTTGTCCTCAATCCATCTGAGTACCTTGCTAATACAAGATATAATTTTAAGCTACAATCCAAGGACAAATATTGGTTCCATGTTAAGGTTGACATATCCAAACTTGAAAGTACGGAGGAATGGTGTTTCATGGTCACGGAACATCAAGAGGAATCTTAAAAATGAAAAAGATTCAAGAAGGTGACCAAATTTTCAATGGATGAAGGAACATTCTCAGCGCAATATGAGTATGATGATGGAATCATGATCAGCCTTCTTCTTCTCAAGCCATGCAAGGCCATAAAAAAAGCATGGATTGATCAAATAACAATTTTTATGCTTCAAAGGTCAGACTTGAATCCAATATTTCATGATATTATGTAGTTTTCTCAACCCATTTTTGGGTATGTGTATATTCTTTC
Source organism: Taxus wallichiana var. yunnanensis (assembly GCA_018340775.1). Classification (NCBI taxonomy): domain Eukaryota; kingdom Viridiplantae; phylum Streptophyta; class Pinopsida; order Cupressales; family Taxaceae; genus Taxus; species Taxus wallichiana. The sequence continues at coordinate 208,513,225 of CM031240.1, forward strand.
CTCACCTCTTTAGATACCCCTTGTATATATTTTCCTTTTTTTAGTGTGTGTATTTCCCTTTCCATGTGTGTTTTGTGTTTCCTTTCCTTGTTTTATGTGTGTTTCCTTCTTCGCTATCTATCTCTTATAAGTTGTACATGAATCTGCAGGGCCAAATGGATAAGGCACTAGTCAGTAGATTGTAAATTTGAGATTCTGGAATTATTCTTGTTATGTCATCACTGTGTTCAGTCTATTCCATGTCCCCAAGCTAGAGCCAATTGTTGTCATGCAAATGTGCAATAGGAAAATTAACAATTTTCAAGCATGAAAACGATACCCATGTGTCAAATTTTTCAAATTTTCCCCTTCTGAGGAACCCCAAGTCTACCTAGTCAACCCAATGACGCCCTAGTGGATGTTAACTCAGTCCCTTAAGAGAATTAGGAAATTCAAGGCAATCCTCCTAGGTGATTTTAGGAGTTTTTGAAGATTGCTATTTTTGGACAGTTATGGGTAGGGCTACCACTAGCCTTCCCAAGACTGATGCAACCCCTTGGAGTAGAACAGAGGAGCCAAATATGACATGGAGATAAATAGAAGGTCTAAAAAAATCATGGAAATTATTTTGGAATATTAAGGAAATATTTGGAGGAGTTGGGGAAGTTTGATAAAAAACAGGGTTCCTGGGCCAAGGCAGTGCACAAAGTGAAAAAAGCTATTGAGATTTGGGAAGTGATTTCAGGAGCTCTAGATGGAGTTAAGAGAAAAAAATATCACTAGAAAGGTAATTAAAATACCTATAAGATGGTGAAATCATATTTTTCACAACACCTTTGCGTAATAGGTCTGTAGCAAGGTTTTCTCATGCACATGTAAGGGGCTAGATTAAAACTTCTCTTTTTAAGGGCTTAAATGGAGTAAAGATCTAAGACTCCTGCCATTGGATTCATAAGGCAATTTTCAGTCAGTTTCATTTATTATTTCAAAAAAAATTCCATCGGGAGCTCAATATATCGTCGTTTGAAATTGCCCTCAAGGTAAACTTCTCACAGTTAGTCAAATTTCAGTGAGGGTACGTGTTAGCTCCAGGATCCTGGTGTAATTTCATGTCCATTTCATCCCTTAAGATAAGGTACATGAGGGAAATAAAAATGTTCCTAGACCCAGTAAGCCCCTTTGGTTATACATGGAAACTCCCAGATCACTAGATCAGCCCCCAGGTGCTTGTCGGAGATCATCCCTTCACTCGCTCAAATCATGACAATTGTCAGCAACAAGCGCATCGTGTGAATTGGTGATTGTCATGTCCCTCTTTTCTGAGGGACATAAATATTCACCCATCCCTAAGAAATCTCTTAGGTCATCCATGTGACCCTCTTGAATGTAAATTGCAAGCCCCCAGGAGCTAGTGTAGCCAAATGGAAAGCCGCCGAATCTACGCCAAGTGTCAGCACTAGGTGCACCGTCAAAATTGATGACCCTCATGTCCCTTAATTATTAAGATACATAGGGGACATGAATATGCACCCAACCTAAGGAATGACTCCTCATTCCTCATACGACCATTTTCCAGCCCCCTAGGTGCTTCTCTCAAGTTTTAAGCCTTAATGACACGGTCGTTGGATTTTCGTCAAGTGTCGCATTGAGGCGCATCGTGAAATTTGATGTCCCTCTCATCCCTTAATTATTAAGGGATATGACGAACATAAAAATTCACCCCACCCCTTGCATGCATTTTTAAAGCATTTTAAATTTTGTACTCAACTTTCTTTCTCGCGGTTTCTTTTTCACAGTTCATATCCTGCCATAGTTGTGTGTTTTCCTTCACCCAGTCCACCATTATTTCTCCAAAATAGCTCTGCCATGGAAATAAAACCTTCCATTCAATGAATTTACACAATTCCATAAGGTAATATTTATCAAGAGAGTCGAAGGATCAAATAACAAAAGGAGAAGAACAAGAAATTCACCCAGAAACCTCCATTACCGTGAGATGAAGATCTGGACATATCTTGCAAACCGGTGCACGAAACTAAGAACCATTTACTGATGTTTCATTCATTATTTAAGGAGATGAAAACCTCACTTACAAATCTCTCTTCAATTGCATAAATTTCTTGGAGCGAAGAAAGCTTCCTCTCGGCCTAATGAGGACAAAAACTTCATTTCCTATCAAACCAACGGTTGGTTCAAAGAGAAATTTCCCCAGAAGAAAAAGAAACAAAAAACCCAAAATTTTTTTAATTTTTTTCACAAACGAAGAATAAAAATAGACCTTCAAATTTCAAGCTCCATTAATGGTTGCCATGTCCAGAGTGCCGCTAGGTCAAAAAGTTGAATGTTTAAAATCTTCCAAACTAGTGATTAGGTAAGTCTAAAATTTCATAGAGCGATATTGGGCAAAAACCCATATCAGAAAACTTATTTCCCCATGATTTGACAACAGAAGGTCAATTTCTAAAAATAGAAAGTCTTCTACATGGGGATTACTATTTTGGGTAAGTCACAATTGAAGAAATTGCAAAAGAGGCGATGAACACAAAGGAGGTATCGTGGGAAAAATCATTGAAGTTGTCATCTCAACCCAAAAATTATACTTATTAAAAATAGTAAGTGACTCCATGGGCCCCTACTATAAATGGCCAGTTGGTCCACAAGGTGAGAGGAACATAGTGTGAAGAAGGAATTCAAGCTACCATAATCATTTGAGGTCTTGAAAAGCTAATTTGTGCACTTGTTAAAAATATTAAGTTGTCCAATGGGAACTTATTAAAAATAACAAGTTATTCCAAAGGGTGGATTTCATAGAGGGACAACGCTGGGAGTTGAACATTCAAGTTGACACATCTCTAGTTGGAGACCAGAGAGGGAAAATTTTTGAAACTTGCTAAAAATAGTTGTGTTTTCCAAATATAATAGGTGTCAAGGAAAAATGAAGTTCAAGGGGTGAAAACTATACATTCTCTATCATCAGATTGTGTGAGAGTAGGTGATAGTGAGGTCCCTTGCATGGATCTCAATAGTGTCTTTCGACACTCATTTCATGCTTCAATTAATACGTATGTTTCATCCGAATCATTCCAAAATCATCCAAGAAATGTGGCAATGTCGCAAGGAGTTAGGGAATGATTTTTCCCAAAGCTTTAGTATCTTCAGAGGGAATCTCCAGGAAGAACGTCTATGGTCGCCAGAGGTTACATTCAACAGTGTTTCTAAACACTCAGTTTAAGGTGTCCATAGGTCATCAAAAGGTAGTTTCTTATCTGCAACAGGAGGAAATCATTTGCAACAAGGAATTTAAGGGAGCGGGATCTTCTCATCAACATGGGACAAAGAATGATTTAGTGTCAATTGTAATTTTTAAGGAGATTTTTGTAAGGAAACAGATTATGAGATTCATAGTTTCATCTCCTTGGAATAATCAATGGACTACATTAGGAGTGATATCCTTTCCTTTTCTCCTCTCCTTTCTTCCCCTAATATTCTCTCTATTCATTGTTCTAATTTAGCGTTGGGGTTTTCACTTTTTGATGTCTTTAAGTGACTTTAGAAACATGGTGTAAAATTGAAGTCACCTTATTTTTATAAAAGGGACTTAATATTTGAGTAGGAATATGAATGGTCTAAACCCAAGAATGGGGCATGTGAAAGTTCTTTAGGAAGATGAGGAGTCAGGTATTTTACATAAATTGTAATGAGTTCCTCATTCCAAAGGTTTCTAATTATGAGATTCTTTTAGTTGGTTGTATTCTTGTAAGTTCATGAGAGAGTTGTTGCTTACTTGTGAGTGAAAAGTGTTAGCCATTTTTCCTTTAAAAATTTCTTCATTTCTCCACTATCTACAACTTTTGTTTGAGCAATCAATACAAGAAGAAGGAGTTTCTAGTTTTGACTAAGGGATTTCTTGATACTTTGTGATCATAAATTCTATTTGGTCTTTTTGCTACTTGAAGAGTTGTTTCCTCTTAATTTAAATGCATGTGATGAAATTTCTAACTAGTGTTTGTAAGCATATGATTTCCTACTTGTAGCGTTCGTTTTACCTTACTTCATATTCTCACTCCCTTTCCCACTCTCTTGACAAAGTCCTATCTAGCAAGAAATTGCTAGCTTTGTTGCATGGTCAGTGGAGTGCCCCTATTGGATTCCCAACCGCAAGGACAATCAAGATAAAAATAACTTCACTCATGCATGCATATATGACGGATGCACTATTTAAGTAATGGGACTTAGATTCCTAGAGTGTTGGCAAGAAATCCACCAATTTTTCCCCGACAAATTTTCTCACCAACAATTTCTCAATATAATAGGTAATTTTGTGATTTTTTATTAACTGAAAAATTCATTTAAAGTACAAGTGGCTTTTGCATGTTTATGTGAATTTTAGTTTTGGAAAGTTATTATATGTTATAATATTTTTTTTCCATCTATTTTTTTCAATTTAAGGTTGGACATTATTTTTAGTTTGTGTTTATATTTAATAGATATGATGTAATAATCTGATTATGTTATAGTGTTTTCATTGAGATTGTTTTGTTGTTATGAGACTTTAACTTTTCTATTTTCTTTCATATATCCTAATAAATTTTTAGGTGAAAATTATATATAGTTCCAATGTTTGATCATTTATTGACATAAATTTAGTTGCGTAATAAAAGTTCTCACTCCTACTTCTTCATTTAATTTTGTTCCAAAAATTGTAGAACTCTGTTCATTTTAAAATGGATAATTAAGCTAATAGAGATCCAAATTTCAAGGTTAGAAGTTATTTCATCCCTACACAACAATTTAAATTGTGGAGATCTAATCAATAATTATGTGATGAAAATAATGATCAAACTAGTTGTTGTGTACTTAAACATAACGTATATATTCATGTCTTTATTTTTAACATTAATATTACTATTTTATATTTTGTGTGACAATATTTAGGTCATAGGTTAGTCACATGTTGATTATTTTTGGTGATTTGAATATAAACCGTAAAAAAATACCTAAAGAATGTATCATAATTTTATAATATCAAAAAATTAATGTAAAATATAGTCTTCATTATCTGAGAGACATTTTGTCTAAATTGAATTTGCACGTGAAATCCATCCTTAGTGAAGCATGTTCTCCCATATTTTCATTCATTATAATTTTTAATATATATAATGTAGTTCCATTTTGTTTGTATTTGGGACTTAACTAGTGGTATTAGAACTTGAATCAGTTTTCACATCCTTTCCCAAAATACTGAAAGGGTTTTATCCAAAAAATGACTCAAGATTTGTGACCAAGGATGAGGTGAGGGATTTATTTACTTGTTTTTCCAAGGAGGTCCAAAGAGATATTCACTCACTTGTAAAACAACTCAAGTAGATATATTGGATATATTCCAACCCTCGATGCACAATCATTAAATATGAGGAAGTCAAGTACATAAAAAATTAGGGGAGTGTCGATTGAGACCCACTATATGATAATGATAAAGAAATGGAAAGATCACATCATCCATCATTTCATCTATGAATAAATATCCCATAGTATTCCTTTGTCGGTGTATGGAGGTCTATACATGGCAGAGAAAACTCATAGTTGATTTTTGGATTCAGAAGACTAAAAATCAATATAAATTTTTAATTTGTCCCCATAACATTTGGGAGGTGTTTCCAACACATGGGAAGACAGATGATATTTATCAAATATTAATGGGGACTTTTTTTTAATGCTTAGAATAAGAGAGTAAATTGAAACTACGCGATAAATCACATGATAGCTATTTGATGAACTTCTTTCAAAAAATGTATGTAGAGGAATACCTGGGAAAATTATATGTTTACAAATTTATGGCCAAATTTTCTTTGAAGTTAATGCAGAAAGTCTATATTCCCATCTTAGAGGATAATATTCCAATATAGGAAAGGACACTTGAACTTAACTCTTTTGATAGATTTATTGTTGTAGTTATAAGAGATGAAAATTATATTATAACGCCCACATATTTGAAACACAAAATACAACAACAAAATTATCAATTTTTTTTTTTGTTTTTCATTGCTCACGACACCACATTTTCTCAAATAGAAAAAGTCAACATCACATAATACACTTACATAAGCATGGACCCACATAGACAACATATTAACATAGGGTACTGTACGTACCCAAAATTGTAAGTCTTATCTGATCGAACAGTGTAACAAGTGCCCCAATGATGATACAGGTCTCCTCGCAAGGTGTTTGGGATCCGAAAAATCCCTCAGAGTATGCGTTAACATCCCGCATGCCCCGCTTAGCCCCCGCGTCCTTTGTTTTTCCTTTTTCCCCTCTTTTCTTGGCCTTTTGCTCTTCAGTGATGAAACCGCCGCCCTGCATGGGCGGCGGTCTCGTGACCGCCGCCCTAATCAGGGCAGCGGTCCTGTAACCACCGCCCTGCTCAGAGCGGCGGTCCTTTACGCGTTTTCCAGAAAGCGTTTTGACGCGACTCACGTAAATATCAACATTTCACCAGCTTTTCCTTGCCGACTTGGGCTTGCATTTATGTTTTTGGTCCCCTGGAATAGTGTTTGGCCATTGTTTATAGTTTTAGAGTTCAGTTTGGTTTTGATCTTTGGGTGAATGAAAATCAGTAAATAAGTGGCTTGTGCTCAAACAAATGGTCTCACGGGTCTGCTCCTCATTCACTTTCATGCTTTCATTTTCATTAGTTTAGTCTTTTTCATTTTAGAAGCCATAGTTTAGTCTTTGCATGCTTGGTTAGCATTATTCAAATTTGTTGGTAAGCCATAGTTTCAAGCAGTGTTGTTGTTTTATCCAATCCATTGGAGTAGAATAGCTTAGGAAGCCATTAAAGTTGCAGGTTTTCTCCTCGGGAAGGATAGTTTTGGTGTTACGGACGCTTTATGTTGCATGACTCCATAAATCCGCTAGGAATTGCATAAGCCAAGCTCACTCTTGCGCTATCCCTCTCCTACTCGCATTGTATTCGGTTTGTATTGTTGCTGCCTTTGTCTCAAAATCTACCTCCTGTTGATGTAGCATTACACGCTTTTCTAGATCCACGTGAACACGAAAGAATGAGGAAATCACTGCTTGAGGGGGATCACATACACCATCGGACCATTAAATACGAGAAATCTGCGAGGGGACAAGATCACATTCGGATTCGCCACTATTCATGGAATTCGGGTTCTAGCTTTCAAAATTCTAGTTAAAATCATATCAAATAGAGTAGATAATTGCTTCATTTGAGTAAATTCTATTCTCGATATTACCAGGGAATGAGGATTGATAGTTTCGAGTAGGATCGAGAATCTTGCGAGATAGAGGAGCTATTTCATTTGTTTTGAATAAATCTACAAATCCACGGGAAAATAACTACACTCGGTTAGTTTGTTTTAAATTATTATTTAGTTATTCCAAGATACGTTTAAATACTGCTTTCCTTAAATTCTTAAAAGGTTTCCTAGAAAACTAGAATTTATATATGTTTTAGATTTATTCCACATAGTTAGAATTTGCTTTGTCTCTGATTAGATTTACATTTTATTTTGTATGAAAATCAGGGACCTCGGGAGGGGAATACATATTTGATTTGCCTCAACAAACCTCGTCACAACAATAGTTGACATAGACCAAAATCTCAATACAAGTCTTCTTAAACAACAAATTTCTGATGGCTCTCGGTTGAGAGGGTTAAATATAGAAGATCGACCAAGCACCACGTTTTGGTCAAATCCACGAGTCTGATTACCTAGGCAAATATTCACATAGAGAAGGGTTCGAAGAGAACAAACCTTTGGTTGTGATCCTTTGGTCCACAGTGTAGGAGACACTCCACATAGATCATCGAAAAATTGTCCTCAGCACGAAGATGAGGTATTCCAAGAAAATCAACGCAATTATTAAGTTTAAACATAGAGAAGCCGAGAAAGCATATGAATTCTGGATACTAGGGATTAGGACTTGATTTATACATGACCATCCACCATTTATGGTTGTGACCAGATCCACATCCCAACGAATCCACAAGTCAATCAGATATACGTTATCCTACGCACCTTTATTGAGATCCACTCCACTTCCACCCATCATCATCGAAAAATTGTCCTTACTAGATATAGCGGCCAACGAAGCTAGAGAATTCTGGACTAGGCCAGAGAATCATCCGTAGAGTCAATTGTATTCACCATCCACCATATGACCTTATCTGGAGACATACACAAAACTATCCCAGGTCATTTCCCACGTATTCCACAACCCATAGATTGAATCACACCAGAGCTCGATATTGATTGGAGCCTTCGAGCAGTCATCCTTGCCGATCGATCTATCACACCAGTCCAAGTTAGAAGGGCCTTCTTTGCCTTAGATTCACAAATTCCATTAGTGCGTATCGAAGACATTAGATTGCCTAATTAATTTTTCTGCATCCCACGCATATTCCATCCCCACCAATTTGTCTCGGCACGACCTCGGGAGGTCAGTGCACGCGGAAGAGTTGCTTGTAGATTCCCACGCTCGCTTGTCACTTTTCTGGCGTACAAAATTGGTGAACCCGACGTGAAACAAACAAAATTAGTGAAGCTGACGTAAACTTCCTAATTTCTCTTCCGAGTCATAGTATCACGTGTTCTTTCAATTTTAGTATACCTTTTCATCTTCTCCGCCTCATTAGCCTTTCACAAACCACCTTCGCTCCTTCCCATTATTCTGCGGGTATTCATATACCCCCCGAATATGTCGGGATTCGATGCATATGGCAGACCCCTCTTGGGTCTTGAGGCATACTACGCCCAACAGAACAGACAATCATCACCCTCACTCTCATTATGGGGTGATAACTACTCAACTAATCAATTGTCAACACAAACTCCAAGGATCAGATATAGCTCGTCCTTTCAAACGGGGGAGTTAGATCAACCCCCTCAAACGCAACAAACAGAGCCTTCAGGCTCGAACAATATGACGTTCACTGGAGAATCTGGGTCATCTCCTCAGGTATTGCTTAGACCACAAATTAGTAGACAATCCGACCCATACCTGGTCTTAGATGATGAACAGTCAATACGTTATCCTAGGAGTGAACAACGCTCCCGGGGCATGTACCCACCTATAGGAGGTCTACAAATACAACCCGAGGTCTCTTTTCAAGAAAATACCTCTATGCCACTGCATATAGGAAATACTCTCGGAGAAACTTGGCAAGATAACAGCCAGTTCGTAGCAGGATATCACATGCCTATACAACACCAGGGTATACAACAAACGCCGCTAAGGAAAAGCACCGTGACTTCACCAAATGAAGTCATTTCAACGTTAATAGAAAAAGTGAGAGGGTTAGAACTTGCTCAAGCAAGTCAAAATTCTCAGTTCATGCAAGCAGGAAGTTCCAATCCTCCATACCACCCTGGCCAAGTAGATCTCCTCACATGAGTAGGCACGTTAGGCATGCCTCCTCAGCATCCATAGCAAACGCCAACAAGGCCCATCATCTCTATCACCGTTCCTCCCGGTCTAGTATCAAACAGTCCATTGCTAAACAATGCCCCGACCTACTTAAACATGTACTCCAAATCACGACAAGGAGATATGTTCTCCTCTCCCGGCATGTTTTCTCAAACACAGGGACTTCCCTATGCCCCTGCCAACGCATACGCTGCACCGTATCAACAACCTATCCCACCACCACTCCCTCAGCAACCACCATCAATGGTCGAAACCTATGCGATAGGGACTTATTCAGAATATCTGAAAGAGCCCTTCGACTTCACCATACGAAGCGTCATGCTTCCAAGACCTCTTCCTGATTTACCCAAGTTCAAAGGTGAGGGAGATCCAAACGCACATATCAAGGCTTACGCTACAACCATATGAGAATTACTCCCTTGGGATGGGGTTGTTGCTAAAATATTCCCCAAAACTTTGGAAGGCATCGCTCTTGATTGGTATTATAGAATACCTGAGGCTTCCATCCATTCATTTAAACAACTCGTGTCAGAATTCATTAAGGAATTTGACATGAACAAACTGTTAAGAACAAGAATCAGGGAATTCTTGCACATCAAACAAGAACACAACGAATCTATCACCCATTTCATCCAGAGGTGGCGTACAGTTCTTTATTCTTCAGCAAGTGCTCCAAATATGGATCAGATGGAACTATGCGATTTATTCCTTCATTCTCTCAGCAGAGAGGTGAAGGAAGAAGTCCAGAAGTTCCCACTAAGAAATTACGATGAAGTACTTGAGAGCGCTCTTCGAATAGATCAAGCGACAATAGATAGTGGTCGTAAGACATATGGAGCAAACGGGAGGTTAATCACCCCAATCAGAACACTACAAATTATCCCACTACCACAAACGTCAATCAAGGACCTAAAGTCCTTAACAAAAATCGGGGTGTAACAACAGATGGAGTAACTGATCAGCCTAAGAAGGTAAATGTTGTCAATACTCCATTACAAACAAACAACCAACGAAACAACAACTTTACCCCGACAATCAATACAGTGGATTTTAACCATCCACAACAACAACAACAACGGTGAAATCCCATACAAGGGCCAAGCCAAAACTCATTTGGTTATCAAAACCAAAGTCAAAACCAGAAACAACAAATGCAAAACTTTAATCCTAATAGGCAACAGTTTGATCAGAATTTTAGGCCACAATATACACCAAACCAACAAAACAGGAATTACAATCCCAATTCTTATTGTGGTTTCCACAAAATTCGGGGTCATGATACTAGAACGTGCCGTGACTACAATAAATTCATGCAACGTTTTCCAGAAGAACAAAGACAGTTCTTCACAGATTTGTTTTTGGCAGATCCCGTGTCATCACCACCAAACATGCTCGCAGGGGCAGTTTCCCCTCAGAATGCTCCCCTCAAGATCTTTAATGATCCACTCCCAAATCATGATAATAACAGACTAAATCCAACTGGGACGAACAAGGGTGCAATGATGGGAAATAATGATCATGAAGCCACGACTTCACTAAATCCATCAGTTGCGCCACAATTAGGAAGTCAACCGAGACCTAAGATAGTCAGTTTGGTAGAACTAGACTGCTGAGCTACCTATCGAAGCTATAACAAGAACACGAGAGTATTTCTCTCAACCAAGCCCAAGTCATCTGCCAGAAATAGATAAGAGTCAACAAATAGTAGAAAAACCCATGGGTGCCTATGATTTAATTAGTGACCTAACAAAAACCTTCTCACATATTTCATTTTTGGACTTACTAAAGAACTCTCCTGCTCACAGAGCTGCTCTTTTAGAAGCATTAGGTTTAGGTCATTTAATTAACATCACTCCACCTCCTGAAACACAAGTAAATCACGTAGATTTTGATCTCCACCCTCCGGGGCAGCCAGACAAGGATGTCGAATTTATATTTGAAATAAGTAAAATGCCTACAGACGCTGAGATTGCACGCCGAGGCGATCCAACCTTACACTTACAAGTATGGGTTTATAATAACTACGTAAAACGGGAAATGGTTGATGATGGGGCCATATTTAACATAGTCCCTTTCTCTTTCCTCCAAAAACTAGGATATGGGGAAACAAACTGTTCCACCACTCGAAATACATTGAGAGGCTATGATAGCCTTAAAGCCACTTTGATAGGAACTATAATACTACCGGTCACCTTAGGACCCAAAACAATCCTGACTGAGTTTTATATTATAGATCGGGAAACTAATTATAATATGATCCTCGGCCGACCATGGATACACCGAATGAAGGCAATCCCTTCTACGTTATTTCAAGAAGTAAGATTCCTGCATCTAGGAAAGGTGTTTGTAGCCAAAGGTGATCCAAAACCTTTCGATTTGCACCTAGCTGATTTAAAGAAAAGACCAGGTGTGCACTCAGAATTTGAACTTCCAACAAACCAACTTAATAAACCCACTGACCCAAAACCAGAGGAAAAGTTGGTACCTACGACGGATCTTGAAACTATCAGCATAGCCAAAACAACCCCAACCCCCAAAGATAAGGCTAAAGAAACGGTATCATTAGGGACTACTGCAAAAATCATTGAATTAATAGAACAAGATTTACCAATGTTCTTACCATTTGATTCAGTAGGCATAGGATATTCCCTAGGTGTTGGTTCCCTTCCAGCAGAGGACCTTTGCATGGTAGAAGTAGAGTGCGCAAACACAACAGATACCCCAACATCTATACTCCTGGCTAAATATTGGACTCTCCATTTCGATGGAGCTAAATGCCGTTATGGAGCGGGGGCAGGTATAATTCTTACTTCGCCCGAAGAGAAAGTCATACCATTTGCCTTTAAGTTAAATTTTGAATGCACAAATAATGGCGCTGAGTACGAAGCCCTCCTCCTTGGCCTCACCTTAGCCAAAAGAATTGGTATTGATAACATCAGAGTCTTAGGAGATTCGCAATTAGTGACAAACCAGGTTTCTGAGGTATACGAAACCAAAGCCGAACACTTACAGCTTTAAAAAGAAGCCGTATTAGATTTAAGCAAGGTGTTTAACTTCATATCCATTGAAGCAATCCCACGAGAGAAAAATCTTCTCGCCGATTCAATAGCAACTTCAGCATCACGTTTTATGCCAAGCAATGAGTTAGAAGATACCCATTACATGGTGTCCAGTCGTGATGAACCATTGATAAAAACAATGATAACTCCCCTTCCAAGCGGAAGTGAATCTACCATCCTAAACCATGTTGATAGTGATATGGCCACTTTGGATTACTTAAACGCCTATGCAGCACTACATATCTCCTATCACATGCTAGATTTATCCTTAATTTCACATTCGTCTTCCCATTTCGGAAATCCCATGATGGATCTTCCCTCACAAATGGAACCTAGCATATACACAGTAGAAAATGGGGATGATTTGGATTTACCTCCAGCACCACCTAAGTTCGAAGAGGGTAACGCCTCTTTGATCGAAGAAACAATCAATGTCAACATCGGGATGGATGACGAACCAAAAATCTTGAAATTAGGATCATCCTTAACCCCAGAAGAAGTGGAAATACATACGTGGATCCTCAAAGAACATCAGAAGGCATTTGCATTTAATTATAAGGAAATGACAGGAGTTGCACCCCACATTGCGGTGCACAACCTCGTCACTAAATCAGATGCAAAGCTAGTTAAACAAAAATCAAGACCCATGAAGCCCAAGGTAGCTCTCATGGTAAAAGAGGAGGTAATAAAACTCCTCCAGGTAGGATTCATCAAACCAGTCGACTACTCCCAATGGGTCTCTAACATTGTTCCCATTCTCAAGAAGAATGGAAAAATACGCATCTGCATAGATTTCCGAGACATCAACAAAGCATGTCCTAAGGACGACTTCCCGTTGCCATCTATTGATGTCATTGTTGATGCAACAACTGGATTTGAAATTTTGTCTCTCATGGATGGATTCTCGGGATACAATCAAATCAAAATATCTGAGCAAGATCAAGCTAAAACTATGTTTATAACTCCTTGGGGAACCTATTGCTACGTTGTTATGCCATTCGGTCTCAAGAACGCCGGTGCTACGTACCAGTGAGCTATGACATATATATTCCACGATTTAATTCATAAAATCGTGGAATCCTACGTTGATGATTTATTGGCTAAAGCCAAGAAGCGTTGTGACCACCCGGATGTACTCCGCGTCATTATTTCACGCCTAATAGAATACGGAGTCACGCTAAACCCAGATAAATGCGTCTTTGGCGTAACAGGAGGAAAGCTCCTAGGTTACATCATATCATCATGGGGGATAGATGTTGATCCAACCAAAATTGGGCTGTCCTCGAAATGGTCCCACCTTCGAGTGAATCTGGAATCAGATCATTTCTCGGAAAGCTGGGTGCAATCCGAAGATTTATCCCAGAACTTAAGCTTCGCCGTTCATCCAATCAACAATTTACTCAAGAAAGACTATAGCATTGATTGGACCAAACATTGCAATGAAGCCTTTGATGCAGTTAAGCGTTTCCTTTTGTCACCACCTACGCTAATGCCACCTAAGTTAGATCGCCCGTTAATTCTATATTCATGAGCTACCGATGTCTCGTTGGCCTGTATGTTGGCCCAAGAAGATGATGACAAGAGAGAACGCGTGATTTATTTCATCAGCCGAACACTGCTCGACTATGAAACACGCTATACACAAGCAGAACGAGAATGTCTCGCCATAGTCTTTGCAACCAAACGCCTAAGACACTATATGCTAAACCAGGAAACAAGGGTCATGGTAAAAACAGACCACTTACGAACTTTCCTCACACAAGGATCCTTATCTAAAAAGGCTGGACGTTTTATAACTTTAATGGGAGAATTCGAATTAACGTTTATAAATCAGAAGTCGGTTAAAGGACAAATCATCACAGATTGGTTAGCCGATAACCCATTAGATGGAGGCGATTTAGTAGATTTAGACTTTCCAGATGAGTGCGTATACTACATCGAAGCCCGACCCTCTATCTCTGAGTGTCTTTGGTACACTGATATCATTAATTATATCATGGACCATACGTACCCAGAAGGAGTTACACCGCAACAAAGAAGGCGGTTACGCATTATCGTAGCTAAATACGTCATTATAGAGCAGGTGCTCTATCGAAAAGCATTCGATGGAATGCTCCTAAGATGTGTTGACACGGAGGAATCCAAGAAGATTCTCCATGAATCTCACAGTGGAATATGTGGAGGCCACTTCGGTGGCCATGCCACCGCTCGAAAAATACATCGAATGGGCTATTTCTGGCCCACTCTAGAACATGACGCGATAGAGTTTGTACGCAGGTGTCATAAGTGCCAAGAATTCTCCCATGAGATCCACATGCCGGCACAAGCTCTGCAACCAATCGCTACTCCATGGCCCTTTTCTACATGGGGCCTAGATTTGATAGGGAAATTCTCTCCCTCATCCACAGATGGCCATAATTTCATAATCACGGCCACTGAATATTTTACCAAATGGGTAGAGGCTATGCCTCTTACTACTGTACCTGGTTCTGTAATCGCCAAGTTCATTTTGAACCAAATCATTTGCAGGTATGGTATCCCACAAATCATTATCTCCGATAATGGAACTTCTTTTAAAAATGAAGAGGTTCGTGAGCTATGCAATAAATTTAAGATAAGCCATCATACGGCTTCCTTGTATTACCCTCAAGCCAACGGACAGGCTGAAGCGACAAACAAGATGCTGAAATCCATTCTCCTTAAAACGGTAAAAGAAAACAAGCGAGATTGGCATTTGAAGTTATATCCGGCCTTGTGGGCCCACCGAACCTCAATAAGAACACCAACGGGAGCAACTCCTTTCTCGCTAGTATTTGGGGCAGAAGCAGTTCTCCCACTTGAGGTCAAAATACCCAGTCTCCGCATTTCACTACAAGGGATTCTTGATGAAGACGCTTACAGAGAAGCACGTCTTTCCCAACTAGAAGTCCTAGATGAAACTAGGTTAGATGTTGAACAGTGGCATAGAGCTTATCTTTGACCGAATGTCTTTGGCAAAGTATAACAAGAAGGTCTATGAACGTGACATATACGAAGGTGATCTAGTTCTAAGACTAGACAGCCGTATCGACAAGAAGACGGCGAAGGAAGGAAATTCCGGCCCAAATGGTTGGGCCCATACCGAGTCATGAAGGACTATGGAAACGGTGCATACCTCTTATGTACGCTAGAAGGTGAGGAATTTGGCGAAACAGTCAATTCCCTGCACCTCAAGCGATTCTATGCATAAGCGGCTAGCACTACTTATATAACTATCTACATTACATCTTCATATAGATTAAGATCATTTTGTCCGCTTGTCTCTCACGCTAATAGTGATCAAGGAATCTAATCTCAAAGCAATTCACTACAAACTCATGATGTTGTTGGCATAAAGCTCTTTAATCATACCTCTCCATTTTCATGATATCATCAAATCATCTCGGAATCTTTTATCAAATAAATTCAGACATGACGAAGTCTTAACGGTAACCATACCAAGATCTGCAAGTTTATTCTCACTTTGATTTCTTCTTAGGATAGGTGTCTTGCCTATGGTCTGTTCTAGAAGCTTCATGGTGTCACATCTATCCCATATGTACATCTCTTTGGAAATAAGCACATACTGACATTTTACTCAAATAAGCAAGTCAAAAAGTGATTAAACAGAAAATTTTAATTTTACACATTTCCTTGCCCCACCAACCTTCGGTGATGAGCTTGCGTCTCTTACTAGTGACGTAGGGTTGGGAAAGGATGGAAATGCCCTTACTCGCCTATGCCTTGCCCACGGTGATAAACCCACGCTTCTTACTAGTAGCGTGGGGCAAAGTACAGGGGGTCCTCTTGACAAATAAATGTAAAAGGTCATACACAAACAATTCAAACTTTGAAACTTTGAGTCAAAAACAAATGAATCAGATGTTCAAAATTCCAAGAGAGTTAAAATCCTAAAAACTAGATTTTGTCTACTATGTGTCCATCTACGGATCCAAGTCTAGATAAACCACAAAGTAAGTTGCATTCTAAACTATGAAGTCACTCGGGTAGAGTAAGCTTGTAGCTTCCAATTTGGTTCCACCAAAGCTTTGTCTATCTTTCATCACTATCATTTCAGCTACACCTCATAACTTGTGCCCTTTCTAGCTCTCGGTGATGAGCCCTCGCATCTTACTAGTTGCGTGGAATTAGGAGTGGGGCAAGTTAACTGCTCATTCATCATCTTGGTTATATTCATCACTCTATAAAACAAACAAGAGGTATCCAAAATTGCTTACGGAAGCTAAGGTTCAAAATCACATTATATCTACATATATCAGCATTGTGAAATACACTAAAGGAAACAAACATTTGCATCATCTGTTCTCCATTGCATACATTCTAAAAAGCATACAAACATACATCGTAGTATACATAGAAAAGCTGGAAATAGAAAGGAAAACATGAGTGCCAAGCTTTTGATCCAAAACAAATGCGTATATATAAATGATCAAATGTTTATATACAATGCCATCATGCACTAAGCATGGTCAAAACGCTCAAAGAGCCCGTGATATACAAAGAATATATAATACAAAATACACGAGAGCCAAGAGGCCTCTCAATCCCTGCGCGACCCCTCCGAAGGTGCACGCCCACGCCTAGGACTCCGGCTACGCCGGCGCTCTGAATGAACGGAGGGCTCGGGGTCTCGAGGAGCAGCTGCAGTCTCACCACGAGAATGGCTCCTCATAAGGCGCTCAGCCATCCTATAGCCCGCTAACTCAGTGTGGAGGGTCGACACCATCCTGGCCACGTGCCAGACAGGAGAAAAAACATCGGTATGCCTACCGGCTGCTGAAGGCTCCCCAGCGTCTACTAACAGCTCTGTATGGGTCCTATCCATGGGGATCATCAGGGAATCGGTACATACCCTACGGATCAGATCCCGCCACTCATCAACAGTCTCTTCAAACAAAGGAGAAAATGAATTAGAAACTAAGCAAGAGGCTAAAAGATATAAAATATCAACTAAGGAGAGCCTATAAATAAACATTAAGAGGGAGAAAGGGTAACTTACTCGGATCACCAGGCCTCCAAGATGGGTCGCTGGACCGGCACTGCCGCGGATGCATTTGCCGGCGAGGGGCTGCTCCTGTGGCAGGAGCAACGTGTCATCCCGCAACGAAATCATCCTCTCCAACACGGCCTTGGGAGAGTGGCTCATCTGAAACTAGAGTATCCCTCTCTGCGCTCTGCTCAGCCCTCTCTGCCTACATAATATCTTGAGTATCATGCCACTCAGGGTCGCTGTCGTCGGTCTCTCACTCGACCCTCCTCCGTGAACTCCTCGGACTCGGAGTCAATATTAATAGGGTCATTGCTGCTATGAGCAGGACCCTCAGCTATCTGAAGTAAAGGTGCCCGAGGTGCACCAGCTCTCCCTCTAGCACGAACTATCCTCCTGGATGTAATGGGAATGCTAGGAGTGATCACGGTCCAACCTCGGCCTCTAGGCCTCCCTCTGGCCTCGCGAACTAATCTGTAAACTGGTGCCACTAGGGGAAGCATACCCATGTATGGAAGGCCAAACTGCTGAGGAACTCGGCCAAAGGGGTGCACCTCCACTCATCCCACTCGATCGATAAGCTGACTGTGGTGGAGCAGGAGATCAAGGTAAGGGTCTCCTCGCCCCATATGCCGGCCATGAGCTGGTATGGTGTCACCTCCATATCAGCAGTAGTCAGGGAGGCAACTGGCTGATGAGGTGCTCTAAGCACCGACATGTCTGTCCATCTGGCTGCCCTAACAGCTCCAGGATCTGCCACCTCCACACCCCTGCCATAAGGGATGAAGTGCTCATAAACCCAACTCATGACTAGAGTCGGGTGGCTCAGTGACTGCCCCTGTAAACGGACCACCCTATATAGATCGTGGTAGGTGGTCCCAAGAATATCTGTGCCCCAAGCGTATATCCGGCCATGCCCCTCTATCTGTGTAATAATAGGAGCCCAACAGTATAGCAATGTGTCCCCTCCCTTGTCCCCGATCAATCTCGAGGCAAGGATCCCCATGATGGCCTGTCAAAATACGGGGATAGGCAAAGAAGGAATGGATCGAACTCTCACCCCCTTCTTCGACCCCGTGGAGATGGCTGCATCTCCCATATAAGTCGCCCACTGTGCAATCTGTGCCCGTGAGCCCGCTGTCTCCAAAGCGAGTCGCCTCCCGATGATCGGGACCCCCAGAATGCGGTAGACGTCCTCCAAAGTAATGGTCCACTCGCCACGGACCCCTAGCAATCGGAAGGTGTTCCGATCTACATCCCAATAAGAGAATAAGTCACAAAGGATGTGACTAGATGGTGCAACATGGGGCACGCGCGATATGCACAGTATACCAGCCCTCTGAAGTATGTCCTCCTCGTCGTGTGAGAGGGCATCTAGTACCCCTGAGAGACAATCACACTCTCTCTCTGCTCCATCGGATGTACTCATCTCTCGCCTGCATACACCCAAAAACACACAAAACAGAGTAAGCAAGTTAGCATCCAGAAATCTTTGAGAAAGTCATAAAAACATGTAGAAATGCTAAAAATATAAGTGCAATCTCAAATATCAGTTCCTTTTGCATTATGTGCAAAACCACCGCCTTAAAGGTGGCGGTCGTGTAACCGCCGCCCTGAACAGGGCGGCGGTCATGTAACCGCCGCCCTGGCGGGCGGCGGTCATGGTCCGAAAACCCACGCGGGATTTTAACCTAAAAAGGCCTAAAAAGTGCCAGAAACGGCCATTTTACTTAAAAAAAGAGCCTACCCAGTAGGCGCCCCCCCTAGGTGGACCTTTTAACACTAGCATTTTCAAAAATGACCCCCCCATTACAGAGTATTTAGCATTTCAAAATTAAGGGGGGAAAAACAATAAACTGAAGAAAACTAACCTGTGATCGCTGAGGTCGGTGTTCCGCACGTGGAGGCATGATCACGATCTCGCTGCGGACGTTTCAACTCTACTCACACAAGAAACCATCACCGTGGGTCCCAGAGCTCAAAATCAACCAAATCGACTCGCACAAATGAATAGGAAAATGGGCCCACTTTCATATATATAACACTCTGTTTCGTTTTAAAATGACTTTTCACAGGTTTGGAGCGCTGATGGAGGTAAGTTCCTATCCCCGCACAAATGGTACGTTCTCATTCCCTGTTATTCTTAGCATTTATTTTTCAAACTATTGTATCTATCTGCACTTGAGTTCTCTTTTCATTTTACAGGTAGCAGGAATTTTGGATGGCATCATTTCAACACACGGACATGTCAAGTATAACTTCTAACTTCCCATTTCGGGACTGCCATACTCGGACCCACCGTTTTACGCCTCTTCATGGCTAAAACGCTTCTCCGAGGGGGAAATATGTACGTACCCAAAATTATAAAGTGTATCTTATGCCGAAGCGAGTGTAACAAGTGCCCCAATGATGATACAGGTCTCCTCGCAAGGTGTTCGTGATCCGGAAAAGCCCTCGGAGTATGCGTTAACATCCCGCATGCCCCGCTTAGCCCCCGCGTCCTTTGTTTTTCCTTTTTCCCCTCTTTTCTTGGCCTTTTGCTCTTCGCCGCCCTGCGAAATCGCCGCCGCCCGATCGGGGTGGTGGCGGTCCCAGTAACCGCCCCGCTCGAGCGGCGGTCCTTTACACATTTTCTAGAAAGCGTTTTGACATGACTCACGTAAATATCAACGTTTCACCAGCTTTTCCTTGCCGACTTGGGCTTGCATTTATGTTTTTGGTCCCCTGGAATAGTGTTTGGCCATTGTTTATAGTTTTAGAGTTCAGTTTGGTTTTGATCTTTGGGTGAATGAAAAGCTATAAATAAGTGGCTTGTGCTCAAACAAATGGTCTGCCAGGTCTGCCCCTCATTCACTTTCATGCTTTCATTTTCATAGTTCAGTCTTTTAGTCTGTTTAGAAGCCATAGTTTCAATTCTTTGCATGCTTGGTTAGCATTATTCAGCTGTTGGTAAGCCACATATCCAGCTTGTGCAAGCAGTGTTGTTGTTTTATCCAATCCATTGGAGTAGAATAGCTTAGGAAGCCATTAAAGTTGTAGGTTTTGCTCC
The DNA here is from genome assembly GCA_018340775.1 of Taxus wallichiana var. yunnanensis. NCBI lineage: Eukaryota > Viridiplantae > Streptophyta > Pinopsida > Cupressales > Taxaceae > Taxus > Taxus wallichiana. The sequence continues at coordinate 208,533,794 of CM031240.1, forward strand.
TCAAGAAGGATAGTTTCAGGTTCTGGACGCTTTATGTTGCATGACTCGCAGTAAATCCCGCTAGGAATTGCATAAGCCAAGCTCTGTACTCTTGCGCTATCCCTCTCCTACTCGCATTGTATTCGGTCTGTATTCTGAGCTGCCTTTGTCTCAAAATCTACCTCTGTTGATGCTAGCATTACACGCTTTTCTGGATCCACGTGAACACGAAAGAATGAGGAAATCACACTGAGGGGACAAGATCACATACACCATCGGATTCGCCACTGTTCTGCGGAATCCAGGTTCTAGCTTTCAAAGTTCTAGTTAAAATCATATCAAATAGAGTAGATAATTGCTTCATTTCAGTAAATTCTATTCTCGATATTACCAGGGAAGCTATGAGGATTGATAGTTTCTGAGAAACTATGATTCACTCCTCACTTCTGAGGTAGGATTGAGAATCTTGCAGATAGATGAGCTATTTCATTTGTTTAGAATAAATCTACAAATCGCACAGGAAAATAACTACACTCAGTTATTCTGTCTGTTTTAAATTATTATTTAGTTGTTATTCCTAGATACATTTAAAAAGTTGCTTTCCTTAAATTCGTAAAATGTTTCTCAGAAAAATAGAAGTTATATATGTTTTAGATTTATTCCACGTAGTTAGAATTTGCTTTGTTACAGTTAGATTTACATTTTATTTTGTATGAAAATCACGGGACCTCGGGAGCCCAGGGAATACATATTTGAGCCAATCGTGCCTCAACCAAACCTCGTCACAGCAATAGTTGACATAGACCAAAATCTCAGAATACAAGTCTTCCAAACAACAACAGATTTACAACTGATCAGCTCTCAGTTGAGAGGGTTAAATATAGAAGATGACCAAGCACACACGTTTTGGTCAAATCAACCGAACTATAGATTACCCTAGGCAAATATTCACATGACTGTAGAAGGGTTCGAAAGAGAACAAACCTTTGGTTGTGATCCTTTGGTCCCACAACCAGGTGCAGGAGACACTCTCACAGACATAGATACCAGTTTAAGAATCCAAGTTGCATGAACACCTGTGAGGTATTCCGAGAAAATCACGCAATTATTAAGTTTAAACATAGAAGTTGAGAAAGCATATGATTACTGGATACTAGGGATTAGGACTTGATTTCGTACATGACCATAGCAGGACCGCAACAACCAAGAGTCTATGGTTGTGATCCACAGATCCCACAGCCCAACGAATCCACAAGTCAATCAGATATAGACGTTAGCCTACGCACCTTGGTATTCAGATCCACTCAACTTCCACCCATCATCATCGAACAATTGTCCTTACTAGATATAGCGGCCAAAGAAGCTAGAGAATTGCGGACTAGGCAGGAGAATCGTCCGTAGAGTCAATTGTATTCACCATCCACCATATGACCTTATCACGGAGACATACACGAAACTATCCCAGGTCATTTCCCACGTATTCCACAACCCATAGATCGAATCACGCCAGAGCTCGATATTGATTGGAGCCTTCGAGCAGTCATCCTTGCCGATCGATCTATCACACCAATCCAAGTTAGAAGGGCCTTCTTTGCCTTAGATTCGCAAATTCCATTAGTGCGTATCGAAGACATTAGATTGCCTAATTAATTTGTCTGCATCCCACGCATATTCCATCCCCACCGGCTGTCTCGACACGACCTCGGGAGGTCAGGTACGCGGAAGAGTTTCCTGTAGATTCCCACACTCGCTTGAACTTTTCGGCGTACATGGTACATATCAATTTCTTATTCAAATGAAGTAAAATAAGACAATGACCCAACTACGGTAAGGCACACAGGATAGGCATACTCCACAACATGGCCTTTTCATGGTTTACATATTTATTAGATTTAGTTTTCCATTAAATATAACCTTATAGGTTTCCAGTGAAGTAAAATGGTAAGGGTGTAAAATTTCCTTTTTCTAAAACTTCAAATACTTTATTTTTGTACAACATTAGCCTTTAAAAAAAGAATAAAGTGTTGATTCCTTTCTCAATTCCATTAATAATCCACAACGCATTTGTTAACTAAATTCATTTTATACACCTACAAGCCTCATAATATTCATTCTTACGTTAAAGGTTTGTTTCTCAAAATATGTTTAATTGACGTTAAATTTTATCCTCACTACGAGAAGGAACTAACAAGATGCTAAGGTTCTTCTTTTCGAGACATATATTTGATGTTTAAATTTTACCTTTGCTAGACAAGGGAACTATCGTGAGGTCAAGGAAGATATATTAGAGTTTAAAGGCTGATTTAGATTCAATATATCTCTTCCCATAAACATCCTTCCATCATAGTACCCTATTTTTCATGTTACGAGTTGGCTACAATTAAATAACTTGTTTGAATCCATTCAACATTTTGCATCATGAAATTTTCATTATATATTTCTATATTTAATAGCTTGTGTTTTTTTCGAGAGTTTGATCTCAACCGGGAAATTCATATTTATTTTTAACAACATGAAAAGGTATAGTTAAATTAAAATGACTTCAAGTATGACATTATTCCTAACCAAAAATCTCATTTACTCATATACTCTTAACACTTACGTCGTACTTTGGTCTCACTATTGACATTGTCTTAGAACAATTGTAATTCAAATGACACATAATTTACAATTATGGATTCATCACTACAAGGAGTGGTGCCCCTGTACCTAAAAAATCATTTCATCACTCTTAAAAACCCAAGTATTAAAGCATATAACAAGACAACCGAAAACTATATGCTTTTCAAATTTATTCCAAGGAAGTATTTAAATTATTTAGTAAAATGCATCAACATTTCCTTCACCAATACCCTTAAGAAGGGCTCCATGAACTATTAACTTCAAAAGTAATCATGGGTGGGGAAAACTACACGCTACGAGAAAGCACATGGTTTTTTGCTATTAAGCATCAAAATTATCTAATAGTGACAAAGGGAGTTTAAATGCAAAATTTATAAAATTTTATGTGTTTCAAAATCCTTCTAAGGTAATATTTATAATCATTGGTAACAATACATTATAGCTTCTTTGTTCATTAGCATCTTAAGAGGCCACTCAATGTATTACATTCATTTCTAGTCAAGGGTTTCTATGCCTGACTATAGGTCATTTTAAGGAGTGAAAACACATTTATCCCATTAAACCTTCGTAAGGGAAAAAGGTGTAAAGTTGTTACTAGCCAAGGTGACATATTTATCTGTGAGGAAATAAAGAGATCATTAACAAGATTTTAATTCATAGTACAATAGTGAACAAATTCCACTTGTGTCATCGGGATCTTACGAAGGGTTCATTCAATGATAAAGGTATCCCAAACTATCTTCTTAAGAATATGGTTGACCACTAGGACACCAAGGTCCAACATGAACATTGAACTCTAACTCATCCATGAAGATGAGTAGACCTATGACACCAAGAAGTGTTAGTCCTATTTACCCTATGAATGACAAGGTTACTCAACTGATCTTTTGCTTCGTGCAAGGAAACTTAAGTTATAGAAATGGTCTTTGAAGATTTTTTTAAGTGTAGGACAAGAAGTCTAATTGTGAGGATTAAAGTATTTCTTAATACATTAGGGTTTTGCAAACCTAGATGTGACATGATTGAGAGGAGTGAGCGAAAAGGTTTAATACTCAATGCATTTATATGGTGTAAAAATGAAAAGTTACTTCCAAACATTTGGATTTTATCTATAATCACAATAACTATTAGGAAGTTTATTGTTTCAACTGTCTAAACAATGAGATCCATATTTAAATTCAAATGGGATTGACACATATGAAGTGAATGATATGCTTTTTACCCATTTACAAAATTCAACTATCTTCCTTTTTATCTACCTAACATAGTTGTTCCTACATTCATTATATTTCACTCTTACTAGTGTTGTAAGGTTAGCTTTAACACAAGGCATATACAAACAACATAGTTTTCCATGTACAATGCTTTAAATATAAGAGTCCAAGAGGAACAATAGTCTTCAACACACTACTTTTGATAATGTAATTCTCTTTAATTCACTTTCATTTAAAATTTGTAGTTCATATAAATATACAATATATTAATGTCATCTCACTGATTACAACATATCACACTCTAATCCTTCATATCAAATACATTAATTTCATTCATGAAAACACTCTAGTAAGTGATCTCCTCAAGATTACGCGTTATACCTTCTCTACTGACCTGTGACTTGTTAGATATGTGCCAACAAAGTTAAAATTTTCCACTCTATTTTTAGGAGGAATCGTAACATTATTTCATCAATTAGGTGTATATGTTTTTGTGGATATCTTCAATTTCTCATAACGAGTTTGCATGTAATTTTTTCATATTGAGTTAATAAATCTTGATATCTTGCGCCATGGATGTTTCCCTAAGCTCTCTGCTGGGGATTTACCACATAAATCTGGGGTTCATCTCTTGCATGTTTGGTATATTGTATATTTTATTTTTCTCTCTTTGTAAACTAGTATTTTGTTGTTTTAATTTCTGCGTATTTATTTATGCATAATATGTGGTTTCCTAACATGACTAAATTGTCACGAATTTTTCATCCTCAGGGAAGTTTCAAGGTCTTGACAGTATTATTTTCTAGTTTAAGAGTTTCTTTCATTCCCTTACTCCTTCAAGCTCACTCTTACTTCATTGAAAAAAGGTCATCTTAAAACAGGGGAAGAACACAAGTCTTTATTGAAACATGGTCATCTTATTTATCCAAAGAAAAGTAATGGCGAGAATGAAAATTTGAAAGGCCAAAAAAATAAATTTATTTGATCACATAAATGTACGTCTCCTTAAAATGAATTACTAGTTCATCTCTACCCATATTTAATTAAGAAATAAAAACAATTTGATTAAGAAATAACAATTGACTGAACCTTTGAAAGAAATAAAACATAATTCTTTCACTTACAATACCTAGAAAAAAAAAATACAAAGTGACATCATACATCTATGAAAAATTGGAGATCATAAAACTGACATAGAAAATTCTTCTAGATGGAAAATATACATCAAATTGATTCTGGATGTATGTATTTATGCACAAATTATTAACTCTTTTTCATTCAGAAATAGGATTCCCCATGGCCAGATAATTTTGTTGTATGGATTGCGAATATATTAAGAAAAGATGCACTGAAGAAAGTAAGCTACTAATGACTGCAGGTTTCCATGAATAAAAGTGTGATCAGAATCAATCAAAATGACATTAAAAAGGCAAAGCTTGTGAAGGTGATAGAGAGACAAGAGAACCGGTGCAAACATTATTACAGGGCTGAAAATTATTTAATTCAACAAAAATAAAGTTTAAATGATAAAATCTAAAATATGACGAGTGTAAAAATTAATTAGATTAAATAACAAAATATGGAGCATTTGAAAAAGAATAAAAATGGGGTGTTTCAAAGTGGTTGTAGAATTTAATATGACTATTTAGAAATTGACATCTAATCAAGCAAAAAATCTCAATTATTATATTTTTCATTAAATTTTTAATAACCCACGTAGATGGTGTTCTGTGTTATTAGGTCAAAATTCCAAAAAATGTGCTTGGATGAAATAAGGAACACGTCTAGGCTATAAAGTTTTTTTAATAAGGATGGGTAAGATTGTCCTCCCACAATATTTACCGATTAAAAAAAACACTCAGAGACCACCATTTTGAACATTAAAAAGCTTCAAACTCATAAAAATCAAACTGCTGGGAAGCATCTAATGGTTGATCCTTCATTTAGATAAAAAACTGACAAAATATGCTCATGTTTTTCAAAATACTAGTGGTTGATCCTTCATTTAGACCAAAAACCCTCAAAACATTTTCTCGTATTTTCTAGATGCCATGTGACTTGACCAAATTGATTGCTACACAAAACATACAAAAAATGCAAAGTCACTACTTTCAAAAAAATAACCATATGGATTAATTTCATTGTTTTGGTGATTGATTTACCATCTCCAAGAGTATGTCCTTGGTGAATTTTAACAATGCCTTGGAGCTTCCTAGCTAGACACGCCTGCTCCAAATGTCTTATATTTATAAAAAAATACATTTTCTTTAAGCTACTCTCATATCCCAATCTTTATGAGTTCCTTGTTGTTGGTGAACTCCTAAGAAATATATAACATTAATCCATCTCTTTCAAGACGTATCCCACGATCTTAACCTTTGTCACACTACCCTCAAAAAAACATTTTTGAGCTCCTTTTAAAAGCTTCTTTCTCTATCAAACATACAACACAAAGTTTTTTAGTATTTTAACTTCTTCTTTAATGCGTGAAGGACGTTTTGTATGCCCACTTTAGGAAACATATCCATTTTCTATTCCTCTTGATGTCATGTTAAACATGATTCCAAAGAGCATTAAAAATATTCACAGAGGCATAAAATGGTTTTTATGGTATGCACCCTGAATTTCGTCTATTTTTCTCACTTTTTGGATGCATATGGAATCCTAAATCCAATAGATTCAACTAATGCTCTCACTTTCTAACTTTGGAAAAGATAAGGGCATAATAAAGATTGAAGTATGAGACATGCGCGTAAAATCTGCACATATACAAGTAAATAAAGTGGATCAATAAGTATGATTACAAAAATTAATAAGTTAAAGATATTACAATCATTTCATCTTCTCACAAGCATAAAACCCTCACAATGGATTAAATTTGTTTTCCACGTGAAATGAACATGTGTTCAACCTAATCAGATCACATTTTCCACCATATTCTCAACCCGCATAAAAATAGGGCTATTGAAACAGGTATGGACATCCATCAATGTATTAACAAAAAGGAGATATTATAATGGAAAGGGAATTTTTGCTAAATTTTGTAGTTGGTAAAACTCCTTTACTGGCTTGGACACATTAATCTACTTGAAAACAAATGTAACAACTTTGGAGTCTTCCCATAGCTCGTTTTGGCCTCTGAAGGTGGTAGAGATCCAAGAGAACTGATGCAAACTCTAGAGACCCAACATAGAGAGGGACCAAAATTACATGTAATGCATTTATATTCCATTCTTAATCTATTCTAATAATTTCTTACCGATCAACATTGGTTTTGAGGTCTCAAGATCTTTAACAATGTCTGGTTTATATATCCTAAATATTTAATTCAATAAAAATAAAGGTGAAATGATAAAATTAAAATTCTAGATGAGATGACCATTGAAGAGTGTAAAGATAAATTAAATTAAATAACAAAATATGAAGTATTTGAAAAATAATTAAAAGTGCGGTGTTTCAAAGAGGTTGTAGAAGTCAATATGCTTTTATTTGGAAATTGACATCTAATCAGCCAAAAATCTCAATTATTATATTTTTTCGTTAAATTTTTAAGAACTCAAATTAATGGTGTTCGTGTATTATTAGGTCAAAGTTTTTAAAAATGTGTTTGGATGAAATAAGGAACACGTCTACGCTATAAATATTTTTTTGAATAAGGATGGGTAAGATTATTCTCCCACAATATTTACTAATTAAAAAAACAATCAAAGACCACAATTTTGAGCATTAAAAAGCCTCGAACTCCTAAAAATCAAATTGATGGGAAGAATCTAATGGTTGATCGTTCATTTAGAGAAAATAATGACAAAAATGCTCATGTTTTTCAAAGGACTAGTGCTTATCCTTCGTTTAAAACAAAAAACCCTCAAAATATTTTCTCATATTTTTTAGAAGACCAGTGGCTTGACCAAATTGGCTGCTACAAAAAAAAAAAAAAAACTCAATTTCAACAAAACAACCACATGGATTAATTTCATTTTTTTGGTGATTAATTCACCATCTCCAAGAGTATATTCCTTGGTGTATTTCAAGATTTCCTTAGAGCTTCCTAATTACACACCACTGCTCCAAATATCTTATGTTTATAAAAATATGCATTTTCTTCAAGATACTCCCATATCTCGAGCTTTTTGAGTTCCTTGATGTTGGTGAACTCCTAAGCAAGATATAAAACTATTCCATCTCTTCCGAGACATATCCCAAGATCTTAACCTTTTCTACGCTACCCTCAAAAAAACATTTTTGACCCCCTTTTAAAAATTTCTTTGTCTATCCAACATATAAGGCAAACTTTTTAGTATTTTATCCTCTTCTTGGATGTGTCAAGGATATTTTGTATGTGTACTTTAAGAAATATATCCAATTTATATTCCTCTTGATGTCATGCTAAACATGATTCCAAAGAGCATTAAAACAATTCACAAAGGTATAAAATGGTTTTCTTGAAAGGAACGATAAGAATATTGTTCCAAGCCACGATCTCAGATGATAATAGCACACCACATTAGATTTGCAAAACAGAAGAGCTAAAATACCATATATGGAAATCCATCATAATCCATAATGCTCAATACATTACAATAGAATGACTTTAATTATTCAATAAGAAAGATGTACATATAGGAGGAGGGAAGTGCAACTACTACCTAAATCAGTGGTGAAGAACTCCCACTAACTGATACTGGTAGTTAAGTTAACTCCAAAAGACTAGTAAGCTAACTTCACATAACTGAGAAGCTAACTCAACACAACTAGTAAGCTAACTCCACACAACTAGTACACCTAAGCAAGCTAACCCAACAAGTGTAGGGCTAACACAAGTGTAAGAATTATCCTAATAAATAAATAAAAGGATAAATAATAACCTACACTAACACCCTCCCGTAAGCATAGCTTAGGTGGGTGGAAAAGAAGGTGGGTCCCGACAACAAGGCTTGATGAGGTACCCACGCATACAACAACTGGGAAAAATAGACACCGTAAGGTACCCAAAACCAGTAATAACAAAGTAGAGAGAAAAATCCTGCTGCAAGATATCCTCAGAAGCTCGACTCCAAAAACTTGTACAATGCTGAAGAAGTGTGGTGCACACTATGGTCTGAATCCACTGCTCGATCATATAACTCAAAAACAACTGACATTGGGCTTCACCAGAATAGCTCCATGCAAGGAGACTATCAATGGAGTGATGTCGAAAAGTGAAAAAAAACACCAAACATAATTTGATCAACTGCTACAAATAGGTGTGCCACGATCCAAGAAAAACCAAGGCAACAAGGCAAGGACACGAGATCCAAATAAATAGGAGTGCCACGATCCAAGAAAAAGCCAAGGTAACAAGGCAAGGGCACGAAACTCGAAGAAGCAATATCAACACCACACCCTCCCATACTGTAGAATGGGTAGAGTGACACCACAGATCTGTATGAGTTGTCAAAATCAACTACTCAAACACTGACAAACTAACACTGGGCTCCACCAGAATAGCTCCCCCACAAGAGAGACTGTCAACATGCCAAAAAAAATGTCGAAAATATAGATCCAAAATATCTCAACAAATAAGAGAGATATAAATGTATACACCCATAGATACAATAATGTAATACCCAAAATTTTAGGACGTCGGGCTCAACCGAAAATGCATCCACAAGGGATCACAACACCCTCCTGAATTTGAAACTTTATAATTGAGTGCATGTAAATATTACAATGAGTAATATTACCTTTTACATTTGAAACATGTGTATAAAATGTCACCAGTGCGTAGATCTCGAAAAAATACACAATTTCAAAAAAAAAAGATCACCTTAATCGAGCTACAGATCAAAAGTTATGAGCTCTACAAGGTTTTGCTATTAAAATAATATTTTAATGTTGATCTTTTAAAAGGTACACGTGACACCCAAATGTCCAAAGGGTAAAAGAGTGCATCCACACGATACATGCTTGTGACCAAAGGATAAAATCCTGCGCCCAAAACCTAAATGTCCAGAGGGTAAATCATTGCATTCGGAGGGTACACGTTAATATCCAATGGATAAAAGAATGCACCTAGAGGGTACAAATCTGCGTCAGTGGATTAAAGACTACATCTAAAATAGAAATATCCAAGAGGGTAAAAGAATGCATCTGGAAGGTACACACTTATATCCAATGGATAAAAGAATGCACCCAGAGGGTACAGATCTGTGTCCAGTGGATAAAAGACTGCATCCAAAATAGAAATATCCAGAGGGTAAAAGAATGCATCTGGAAGGTCTACGCAGATCTGTACCCTATGGGTGAATTCTTATACCATAGTGTGCACCACACTTCTTCAACATTGTACAAGTTTTTGGAGTCAAGCTTCTGAGGATATTTTGCAGCAGGATTTTTCTCTCTACTTTGTTATTATTGGTTTTGGGTACCTTACGGTGTCTATTTTTACCAGTTGTTGTACGTGGGTACCTCATCAGGCCTTATTGTCGGGACCCACCTTCTTTTCCACCCACCTAAGCTATGCTTATGGGAGGGTGTTAGTGTAGGTTATTATTTATCCTTTTATTTATTTATTAGGATAATTCTTACACTTGTGTTAGCCCTACACTTGTTGGGTTAGCTTGCTTATGTGTACTAGTTGTGTGAAGTTAGCTTACTAGTTGTGTTGAGTTAGCTTCTCAGTTATGTGAAGTTAGCTTACTAGTCTTTTGGAGTTAACTACCAGTATCAATTAGTGGGAGTTCTTCACCACTGATTTAGGTAGTAGTTGCACTTCCCTCCTCCTATATGTACATCTTTCTTATTGAATAATTAAAGTCATTTTGTTGTAATGTATTGAGCATTATGGATTATGATGGATTTCCATATATGGTATTTTAGCTCTTCTATTTTGCAAATCTAATGTGGTGCACTATTATCATATGAGATCGCGGCTTGGAACAATATTCTTATCGCCTCCTTTCATTTTGCATAAAAATGCATGTCAGAAAATTGCACACAAATTCCAAATACATGAAAATAATAAACCCTTGCTTGCAAATAAAAACTTACATATGGATATCTACATCATCTATAATGCTCAATACATTACAACAAAATGACTTTAATTATTTAATAAGAAAGATGTACATATAGGAGGAGGGAAGTGCAACTACTACCTAAATCGGTGGTGAAGAACTCCCACTAAGCGACATCTTTGGTAGTTAAGTTAACTCCAAAAGACTAGTAAGCTAACTTCACATAAGCGAGAAGGTAGTTCTCAACACAACCAAGTAAGCTATCTCCACACAACTAGTACACCTAAGCAAGCTAACCCAACAAGTGTAGGGCTAACACAAGTGTAAGAATTATCCTAATAAATAAATAAAAGGATAAATAATAACCTACACTAACATTTTTATGGTATGTAGCCTAAATTTCATCTGTTCTTCTCACTTTTTGGATGCGAATGGACTCCTCAATCCAATAGATTCAACCAATGCTCTCACTTTCTAACCTGGAAAACAGTAGGGCATAATATAGATTGAAGTATCATACATGTGCATAAAATCTGCACATATAAAAGTAAATAAAGAGGATCATATAAGTCTAATTACAAAAAATCAATATGTTAAAGATATTACAATCATTGCACACCCTCACAACTCACAAGCATAGAACCCTCACAATGGATTAAATTTGTTTTCCACATGCAATGAACATGCGTTCAACCTAATCAGATCACATTTTCCACCATACTCCCAGCGTGCATCAAAATAAGACCATTGAAACAAGTTATGGACATCCATCAAAGTATAACAAAAAGGAGATAATATAATGGAAAGGGAATTTTTGCCGAATTTTGTAGTTGGTAAAACTCCTCTATTGGTCGGGACGCATTGTTCTACTTGAAAACACATGTAACAACTTTGGAGTCTTCCCATAGTTCATTCTGGCATGTACAAACAACCAAAACCCTTGGCCATATTTTTAGGGCATCCCCAACTATAACATATGTCAAAATCCCTTTTCGATAATTTTTTGATGGATGCCCACAATGTGTTTTAGAACTCTCATTTTAACGCAAGATAAAATGATATTCGAAAAGGATGCGGATTTTGGCTTTACTCTTGCCAAATGCATTTTCCTAGAAGCTTCCAAGACCTTTTCAACAACCCTATTTTGTGAATACCCTGAAATCATTGCATTCCATAAGTGACATCTCTCTATGACATTTGTGAAATAGTTCACATGCCTTATGTATACATTCAAATTTCACATACATATTAACCAGGGAACTTGCAAGTATATCATCTTCCAAAAGCTACTCTCTCTTATGTTTTGATGCCGTGATGAATTAATAAAACTCAATGGCTCAATGTATGCAATCATTTCACTCATCCACCATTCAAATATGCTAGAGGAAGTTGACCACGCCATACATAATGTAGTTTTACAATCCACAATTTCACATATACGTAATTAAAAAATATTTTAATTTTGCATTTTGATTTTTTTCCCATCACTTACAGAACAACCACATTTTGAAGAGCTAGTTTGGGATATTCAAACAGTAAATCATGGTGAAATGAGTTAAAAAAAGGAGTAAAAATGAGAATCCCTGCTTCGAAACTCCTGTGACATGTCTGCATGTAAATGATTCTATCAAATATATTTGTTTAAAATGTTTAGTAGGTTTTGGAAGATACTTACTACAAAAAAATTCCTATTCAATTTCAGTTCTGGACGTTGAATTTGATCAAGTCTAACAACAACAAGAGGAGATATTAGCAATCATACTAATATTTGACAATCAGAAAATGTAAATCCAGACTGAACAAAATTTTCCATCAAAGCATAATTGAAGTTATATAACATACAAAATCAGAAACTAATAAGAAACTAAATTAGAAAAACTAGTATTGAGTTTACCATAGAAAAACTTTCTCCAAACTGTTCACGCCAAGTTGATTGCCAATGAATGAAGGTTATATCTGAGGTAAAGCATTAACCTTAACTGTAAGCATCTCTTCAAAATTCAAAAGATACAAAACAAAATTAATGACTTTTTAAAAGATATTCTCCTTGAGTTAGTGAGCCATACAATACAGAGAGAAATTGGTAAAAATTATTTTGATCAATAAAATGCTTCATAATTTTTGAAAACAATTAATTGTGTTTCACAATCTCTACAGACTGCTGTTTTTATTAAGAAAGTATTCATTCTAGCTGTAGAATTGCTACTTGTAATTTCAGACCTCTTTTACAATAATTTATCAGGACTCTCAGGATGAGAAATCAATCGTCTGTAGCAATGCCCTTCCCATCTCATCTTCGTCTGGTGCTGGCTCATGGAACAATGCTGATTGTTGGAAAGAGGTATCAGCCACAACATGGTTAGGATAATGCAGATGTAATGAACCCAGATCATCAAATGACTCTTCCAAGGGCAGAAAATCTTCCAGCTGTCCAAATATATCGTCATAACATGACTCTTCCGAGTGGAAAAGTGAAGAACCTACGTCGATTGCATCTGCACATGTATATGATAAAATCGGCATTGATAATTCATCTCTTAATGGCTTGAAAGTTGTCATTCTGTCCACAAATAACCCTTCCTCTGGCTGGGAAAAGGAAGGCAGATAAATGGAATTATCTTGGATTTGTCCATAAACATCATCATGCCCACCAGATTCAGCTACACCTACACATCCCCAAATTACATTTAATCAAAAAGATAACTAGTGCTATTTATTTAGGTCAGGAAAATTTAACACTGCCTCTAATAAACTAGTATGAATTCCATAAATAAAACCAGCGTACCTGCAGAAGAACAATCGTATGTTGTTGGGTTCTGAAATTTAAATGCCCCTTCCTCTTCCTCTGCTCCTTTTGGGGCAATCTCCTTTTGAAGCTCTGAAATCAGAGAATCAACCTTCATTTCATGCTCTGCATCTGCATCAGTACAGAGGCTTCCAGGGACTTCAAAATTGTTTGATATGGGATTGTAGAGGTTTATCTTATGAGCAGGAGATCGTTCAGAAAACAGAGAAGCATCAGTGTCAGGAATATCATTGTTTCGGTAAAAACGGAGAGTCCCATCTTCAGCTTCCACGCCAAGGCAGATTCCAACTCCGCAGATTTTAGAAATCTCGTAAGCTTTCTTGAATACTGTTGCGATCCTCTTGTCAAAGTGATACTTGCGCTTGCGACTGTCAGGAATGTACTCTATGTCCAATGCTTTTCTCCCCATGATGTGGGTGAAGTTGCACTTGCAACAATAACACAATGAGCGAATCCCTGGCAAGCAGCAATGAACCAGATAAGGAAATTCTTTTATCTGCCCTGAATCACTTGCAGGGAAACTCTTTATTTGTGGTTCCAAACATGGCTTGATATTATAAATAGAATTCAAGAAACTCTATTTTGGGATTTGGATGTGGCCGTTAAATCTGTTATTGCAATTTGCGATTTATTCACAAGGAAATTTTTTTAGCTCTTTACTTGGCTCAAAAGTTACCGTTTTTTGCCAAGTTGCATAAAGATTCAAGAAATGCGCTCTGTGTCTTTGGATAATAATGTAATGGAAACTTCTATTTTGGAAATCTATTTACAGTCTTCTAAGAAAATGAAAGAGATACCGTTTCTAGCAAGTAGTATAAAATTTCAAGAAATATCAGTTCTGCTCTGTTTTGGATGTGGCAGTTGGCAGTTAGTAGATAAATTTTCAGCCACCAAATTCTTTGGAGAAACAATCCATCGCAGCAATGAACTTTCAAGCCGATGGCAACCAAATATTTCTTTAGCTGGAGTTGAACGATTAACTCGCAAAAATATCATAACTCTCAACTAAAACATGCAACGTAAATTAGAGATGTATAGATCTCTCCTAGTTTAGAAAGGGGATTCAATTGGATGAGTTATTCTCTTTTATTGAAAATTTGATTTATCTTAAATTTATTTTAGATATTTTTATTATGTTTGTTTTAGAGATAGATTAACTAATTGAAATGTTTTTTTAGTCTATAAAAAAGAGGAATTCATTTGTAACTTAAAAACTAATTTTATAACTTGAAATAACCAAGGAAATGAAATTAAACCTATTGTAAATATATTTTAAATCATGGTATTGTGTAGAGTAAGGAATATTCTTGTATGGAGTTGAAATAAATGGGAATTTTTGTCATCATAGTTATTTATGTGAATAACATGATGTTGATTGGAAATGGAAATGGAAATGGAAATGGTATGAAATATATTAGTTCTATAAAATTTATTTTAATTATGAAAATTATAAGATATCATTCAATTAGGAAACTATGGTTGGATGAGAACAAATATGTTATGATGGTGTTGGAAAGGTTTAAAATGCTAGTAGAAGTGCAACGGTAATCTTATTGGTATCCACAAAACTAGACATTACAAATGTAGTGGAACTAGTTGCATGGAACATTTGACTATGTTGTTTTCTATCAAGAAAGTCCTTGTATAAACAAGGAAGGGAGTCAACATAGCTTTATGGATTTTGAATGGGGTGGAGATCTTAACATGATAACGTATACCATTGCACACATTTTATCTTGTCCGATGGAGATATAAATTGAAGAGTAAGTGTCGAGAAAGTGCTTTGAGATATCTAGCATGTAAAGTCGTACTACATGGTAGTTACTCACAAAAGTGAAGATTTCATTTTTCTCAAGTTATGTTGGTCCATAAGTGGGTTCACATGGAAAATGGTGAGTATAGATTGGAACTTAGATTGTGATTTTCGTGAAAAGAATATTAAGTGTTGATTTTGATCTATACTTATTGATGTGAAATATAATGTTATAAGGGAAATTGAAGAGGAGAAGAAGACATAATTGGAGAAAGAGGAAACTTATATTGATGTTATAGATTCATCGATTAAGGTAGTAGTTATTGAAAAGATTAGTTGGTAGAGGGTAAGTATGGGATTTAAAGCTCACAATTCAAGAACGGGTTCATGATTGTTTTATGAAAAGTGGGTTAATGTGGGGAATGCATCAAGTTTTCATAATATTATGCAAGGTATATTTCACAATGGTTAATGGTGAATAAAAAGTATGATACTATTAAGATATGAAACATACACAAGAGCATGTGTACATGTCTATGGGCACATGAGAATTGTGTGGGACTTTTGAAATGTGGATTGGAACATTGTGCAAAACATTGGTTTTCATATAGGATTATTCTAAAACAACCTTCATTGAAACCATTCTTAAACAAATCATACTAAACAACTTTGAAACCAACTTTGAAACCATTCTAAAAAGAACAAATACGAAACCACACACACTAAGATTCATCCAACACTACTGCCACTCTTATCTACCAACCATAAATATGAATAATAGTAACATAACTCCATGGCGGATATACTTTATACAATTTAAGAACAATCAGAAACACATCTGTCTCAAAGTAATCTTCAAACATACTGAAATCATTAATGATCATCAACTTATATTCTAACTCGACTTGTAAAACAACAAAGACTGTGTCAACCATCTCAATTCTGACCAAATATTAAATGAATATCTATCTCTGCATCTTCTCCAAATAGATCTACTAATATCATTACTACAACATCAAACACGTCTTCTGAATCAAACACATTCTCAAATTCATCAAAATGATCTATATTCAAAAACTTCAAACTTCCATTAACTCTGACAAGTACATGGACAGATTTAAACATTTCTGACTTACAAACATATATTTATAGACTCTGAATTCTGAAATCCTTCCTTTCTTCTACTCAGATGTATCTTCTTCATCCAGAGTATTCAGATCTAGTCCAAATCCAGTGTAGTGAATGAAATGAGGATGCGCTATTAAATAGGCAACTCAAAGCTTTTCACCGGATACGGGAAGACCGGAAACCGGATATTCGGTTAGATTCCATAGTGAGTCTGACCCACCACCAAAAGCAAAACAAGACAAAACCCAAAGGTAAAGATGCCAATGGGTCCACCACGCACCTACAAAGCTAACTATCAACAACAAGCTTCTGCCGGATAACTTTATTAAAAGCAGGATAAGAAGGAATCCTGGAAAGGGAAGATGATAACATGCCTATCATCATGACAGATAGTGCGGAACGCACTCAATTATTCGAAGAGGACAGAGGGTCCTGGACGGTCAGGGTCATCATCGTCAGAGGATGATGTGGAATCATTTCTTGTCGGTGCTCCAGGAAGTAACCTTTCATGTTGCTCAAGCCATATGCGAGATATTCGCGCTGTACCATCTGTGTCAGGTTGCAAATGGCGCCGTGTAGGGAACAAATAGTGATCAAGAATTCTGAGATCTTGATCAGGAGCTGGTGGTCGCACGACCATGGTGTGATGCAGAAGAATTCTCCTCCAAAGAGTAGCATTTGGTCTTTCAACCAAATTTCTGTGATTGATTTTAATATAGTAATGTGCTTTGACATACCATGGGATCTTACATTGGATGATAACATGGTATAGGATGCACATTTGCAGAGGAGAGTTAGATAACTTAGAAGGAGAAATTTTGAAAGAAAGTACTTGAAGTGAGAAGAGATGTACTTCTCCCGAGAGAAGGAGGTCGGTTCCAGAAAGGATGTTCTTCAAAGCCACATCCTTGAAAATTCGAATACAATGTGTCCTTTCTTGGAATCATGACTCGAGTCCGAGACCTTCGAAGTGAAGTAGGAAATCCGGTTGTTCGACCGCATAGAGAGACGCCATTGACTTTAGACAACTGACCAAGGGTTCTTATACATGATAAACTCATGTCGGCATGTGATCATAAAGTTTACATTCAGTTCTTCATGAAAGTGGGATCTCTAGAAACTAGGAGAGTTTCGCTTTGTGACATTCTGTCGTTGTCACAGTACTAATGCATCAATTTGTTCTTTTGCATGTCGATGATCCCATCTGTGCATGGGATTCATGGATAAGGCAGATATTCTTTGGAAGTGTTGAGTTCTTGGATTTGACAAAATCTAAGAGCATTTTGTTTGCCCGATATGTGCTCTACTTGGAACTCAAAGTTGTCAAACCAAAGACCCCATCTTTGGAGTCTATTGAAGGCTACCTTATTAGCTGGATCTCCGCCATCTAACCTTTTTCTGAAATCTTTGAGGTCAGATCTTAAAATAAATTCTTCATTTTTAGGTAAGAACAGAAAGCCTTGATGGCTTTTTTAGCCTCTAATAATTCCTTATGGGAAGAATGATAATTTAACCGTAACCTTGAAAATCTCCCGAGGCAAATCTACATACCTTCTCTTTATCATTCTTGGCCCTGAGTACAGCTCTCCCAAAAGAACGGCATCGCATTCAATGATCTTGTCCCGGGAAGTGACATTGCGGAGTTCTTGACTTGCTTCTTAATCCTTTAAATGTCATGTCCTCGATTCCATCCAGAGCATTCTTCTTGAGCCTACTATTTAGCAAAGACTCGATCACCTTTATGAAGTAAAAACTGAAACATAGAGATACATCTAAGAAACGCTGCAATTGTTGTTTTCAGGATTTGTCTGCTGAATATTTGAAATCATCGCTGCATGGAAATTGTTCCGAACCGATCAGATACCAAGGAAGTCTATTTCTTCTTTAAAGATTTCCATTTTGGTGGGAGACAAGCAGATCCCATTTCTATATATGGGTCTCATAGAATTTTTCTAAGTGGGTTAAATGCTCCTTTGGTGACTTAGAAAATATGAGAATGTCATCAATGTAAACAATTAGGAAATCGACAACTCGAAGATTTTGTCCATGATTTCGGAAAATAGAGGAGGAGAGAATGGAAGAACTTTCCATTCATACTCGACCACCATTGTACAATGAAAGCGGTTTTATACATATCCTCCAAGGCAGAACACTTCCAAAATCCGCCGATCAAACTTTTAGACATGAGATCCTTTGATTCTTCTCAAGATATCATCTGGAATAGGATGCGATCCTTATGAATTTATTTAGTGGCTTATAGTCCACTACGAGCCTTTTCTTTCCTCTGATTTGTTCAGATCTCTTGTTTACGTAAAAGGCTGAACATGCCCATGGTGAATTGGATTCTTGAATGAGTCCGGCTTTGATCAACTTCTGTATTTCACCTTGGCATTCTTTTCTCTCTGCAGGGGGCATGCCTTTATGATGTGCTTTGAATTTTGGTAGCACTTCATTGCCCTTGTCATCTTTGATCAATAAGATCCAAAGAACAGTTGATGCCGATGAAAGCATGTGGATCTCGCCGCAGACGTTCTTCTTGATCCGGAAACTATTTCTTCAATATTGAGACATTGTTAGAAATAGATTTATGAATCCAGGTATTATTGACTGTCTTTACCTTCTGTGGTAAAGGAACTATGCTCTGGAAAGAATATCTCCTGGGAATAGATACAGGAGGTTCAAACAACTTAATATTCTCCTGGGAGATGCTGAATGTTTTACATATTATAAAATCAACTCCTAAGAATAGTTCTCCATATTATGTTGATAGAACTCTATTTGATAGAATGTCCTTCAACATCTAATTTTACCTTAGCCATTGATTTTGCACTACCTCTCTCTTATCAAATTTGATCTTAGTATGGGTGTTAACCCAACAAATACTAGGAGCATATTTTCGATAAGGCTAATCTCAAAGACCAGTGTCAATCATGGCATCCAATACATAAGGCTTTATAATTGGAATGCATATGGTGATTGTTATAAAGGGATTCTGGGTGCAGCTTAATGTACATACCTTTGGCTGTGATGGCTGGTCATCTCCAGTTGCCAGATTATGGTATGTTTCTTCAAGATTCTCCTGAGAATCTTCTTTTTCACCTTCTTCCTCAACTATGAGCTTGCTATATTCTTCAGTTGCCTTAGCAAGCACTTTCTCAAGTAATTCAATCCTGGATCTTCTCCAGGTTTTGTACATCTGCCTTGAAGCTGGATTTTCTGATGATTGTCCTGGCTCATAAGAGGAATAAACAGGAGGACTGATTCCTCTTCCTCTTCCACGCCATGCTCCAATCCTTCCCCTGGTGGGAATTTGTCTCTGCCTTACCCTCTGTTGGAATGGAGGCCGTATTGGAAATGCTTCAAAGGGCTCTTCTATTTCTGATTCAGCTCTGCTTTGTGCTTGGCTCTGCTCCAATTCATTCTGTCTTAAGTATTTGTCTTGCAGATTTCTGAGCTCTTTTTGGAGGGCTATCTTCCTTGTTGTGTCCAGGGGGCAGCAATGAGACTTTCAAGCAAGTCTGCACTTGGTGGTATCATGGGATGAACAAAATCGATACCATATTTATACTGAAATGAGTAAAAGAAGGAATTGAGCTATACCACTTACTATCTTCGCGATGAAGCATGAATATTATGCAATTTTCTCCTTCAATGGAGACATAAGATATATCGATGATAAACTATCGGAGGTGTAAATAAAAGCATATTCTTCTTCTTCTATGTTTACCTTGGTTAAGGCATTTACCTTAGCCTTACCTTTCTCTCGTATGTCATTTGTGGACACCGATTAGCATAATGAGCATCTTTACAAATATAACGGTAGGTTTAAAACCTGTTTGATTTACCTTAAATGTTTATATTTACGAAATTTGTATTTCGTTTCGGGCTTTCCTTTTTGAATAGTTTCTTTATATTTTCGAATCGCTCTTCAGTATTTTTCTTTTGTTTTTGCCGCCACTCACCCCCTTTTGAAAAAGACAATCTTTACAAGAAGATTTCTTCTTGGAAGATGGATTTCTAGTTTGTTAAGGGTTCTAAAGCAACTAGAAAGTATTTTATGAGAGCTTTTGGTGTTTGAAAATCCCATTTTCCTCGCAGACTTGGCATGACCGATCTATTATCCGATTGATGTGTCCAAAACTTAGTTCAGAAGTTTTCATACCATGCATGGCCTTTTTGTATTGTGTTGCAAAGTATGGTGGAAAAGACTCAATGTATCTGAGACGCATAGTCTCATCATTAATATTACTCGAATCAGTAATATAGCTTCGCATTGAAGCATTGGTACTCCTTTATGCGAGTCATGTCACATAAGCGTGCTCTGAGGAACATGGCTGTATTCATCATCTTATCATCATCGATATTACCGATGAATTCTCCGATAAGAGCTGTGAGGCCATGAAACTCGAATCTAAGATGGAAATTTGTTGGGAAGAACATCCCACCATTCTTTAAGAATGCCGATAAAGCCATTAACTATAGTGGCAGCAATATTCCGAGGTGTTAGGTTTCTTTTGAGTGTTACCCCATCCTATCATGGCATGAATTAATTCTTTTATTTCAGCATTACAGTCTTGATTCTACTCTGTAGAAATGGTGAAGTGTTTGGACCTGTGGTTGATGGAAATGAGTATGCTTTCACCCATATGTTCATCGAACACTGGTGGTGTGAATTGGGTTCTCAATATGAGATTAAATTCTATGCCGAGCATGTTGACCTCTTTGTCTTTAAAGAACAAAGGTTTATATTCTTCTAGAACTTCTTGTATGACTTCTTGGGAGTTGGATCAAGCTAGATTCTGGATGGTCCATGAGACGGCTTGAGACCATCACCTTCTTTTCTAGGAGTTAATCTACTATTCAATTCATTGATCTTTGGAAAGATGGGAACGAGTTAGACATTTTGGATATCATCTATCCCTTACGTGTGTCTTTTCATTTTCATCCCGAATTTGTTGACTCGATTCTAACAATTCATTTGTTTGTTGTCCTGCTATAATTGTACTTTTAAACTAATCGTATGATCAACCAAAGGTTGAACAATATCTGTGATATGTGTGACTCGCCTCGGTAGTCTTGTGGAAATACTTGTGTCTTGTGCTTTCTATTCTCTTAATGATTCTTCCATTTTATCAAATCTAGAATTTAACAATCTTAAAGCACCATAGTGTCTCCTTTCTTTCTCAATTCTATAGCTTTAAGTGTTCTTTCCAAATGAAAGCTTTTCAGATTGAGAACATACCTCTTCATTCACGAGATAGTAGTGCCTTGTTGGTCCAGCTTGAGCATTTTAGATATGGCTCTATCTCCTTATTGATCGCTTTGATACCGTAATCACTTTACGGGTCTCATCAGTGAAATCAGCTCATGCTGATCTCAGGAGGAAATTGAGTCCTCGCATGTGAAGCCATGTTAATTTTGTGGGCGTACTTCTCGACTAGCTTTTCGCAATGAGCACCATAAAAAGTCCAGAAGGATCATGGGTTAATGATCTATGGCTACATAAAAATATCTTTTCATCTTCTTTTCTAGCCTCCAGGGCTTAGATGATTCTCCAACCGAAAATAAGAAGATGTGAAGCTACGTAATTGCTTCTATTCGTAATCTTTTTAGATCTATGATTATTAGATGCTTTACCAACATCCGAGTTTCGTGAGTGTCACATCATTTCTACCTTATAGTGTTGCATTTTCAAGCTGATGCACAAACTTTTTTTGCAAGGGTCCATTCCTTTGGAACTTTGATGTCGGACCATGATATTAACTCAGTTCAATTTTCTCGAGTTTCTAAATTCAGGGTCACCACGCCAAGACATAATTTGGTTCATGGTATTGACAAGATGGTAAATGATTTTATAATGGACGGCAAGAGGACAAGATCCTTTGCATATTTAAGGTAGTAAGTGCAATTTTAAAACATTAGGTCTTCTTTGTTAAAGACACTGGGTAATTTGGGTATACCTCAAAGGATCAGGCGCGAGATGGAGGCATTTGACCGCCGCAACAGACTATCCTTAAAATTATCAAAACGTAGATCTAAAAGACAACATAGTATACTAGCATTCAAATGCGGCGAAATAAGGGTGTAATTCCTATTTGTAAAGTGTGTCAAAATATGAGCAAATTTGTAAGTGGTTTGACGCTTAAGGGACTTGACATCAGCTTTATCAATTAAAGGAATATTGTATTCACAACTATTACTCGGGAAACTTGAATGACGGATTCCCTAGTCTTAAAGATCATGGAAGCTAAAAGTGAAACCTATTTAAATGGGAATAAACTTCATTATAAGCTTTCTTAGGAAGATCAGAGTGGGAACTCATCAACAATATTAATATCTTCATTGATCGAGAAAACATCGTGACAAACTAATGAGATGTATCTGGGAATCTACAAAGTAGAAGTTCTGGGGAGACTGGGTCACCATTTGTGGGACTTTACAAAGAACCAAAATCTGCGATAATCCTGGCAAAATTGCCTTCAATGCGCTTTGACATTGGTTTTGATAGCCACACCGCAGATTATAGGGTATATAAACTTGCGTTTACACTTATGCCGAAAGATCATGAATATGACACTTCCGATTCTCTTTGGATTTGAAATGTGATGCACTCTTTGGTTGTACACCATCACAATGTAATAGGTGATGCATTTTCAATATTTGTATGACAAAATCTATCAAATGCGTGTATAAAATGATTTTGTTATTAAAAACTCACATGGTTGTGACAAAATATTCTAAACTAATGACTAGACAATAGTTAAAGAGAATCCTTAGATTTTTTTATTTCCAAATTCATGAAATGCTTTAAATCATGCATATTATTTAAAGCATGACTAGATCTTAGAATAAAGTATGGAAGTACATGTAACAACATGCATGGTTCCATATGATACCATTACATGGTCAAGTATGTGGAAAGGTGTGGGGCTAAGATAAAAGTATTGTAATTGTAATGTGTAAGTGATGAACTATTGAATACAATTTTAAAATTCCTATAAGTTATCTATGTTTTATTTGTAAGCTAGGTTAAAGGTAATATTATAAAAAGGGTTGTATTGTGTTTTCACTAAAAAGGTATTTTCAAGTTGAGTCATTTGTTTATATATATCTTGTGTACACACTATAATGATTATAGATATTTTTTCTCCATTTTACTTATTGTTGATAGTTATTTTCAAATCCCTTGAGTCTCTCAAAAATATCTTTTTCTTTCTCCAAATACGTAACCAATTTTTATAAATAGTTTTCACAATTGCAAGATATTTTAAAAATTAATCTAAAAAAAGTTAAGCGTAAACACACACCCTTGGTATTGGCATTTCAGATATGATCTAATGTAATTAAATCTTTCTTGTGTTGAAAATTCCAATATAAATCCATAGCCATGTCCTCTTTAGCTAAGTAGAGTACCCTTCTATTCATAAATAATATGTGGTTGACCTAATATAAGAATTTACTACAAGGTGTAAAAATTGAACAAAATGATACATTAGATGATGAATGTCTTGAAAAATATAATGGTCATTGGTTACGTTCTTCTTATTACTTATGGTTCTAAAATTACATCTAAAATTTCCATGTCACTATTAATATTGAGAGATATCTTAGCAATCCTTTCATTCCTCCTCCATCCCTATCAATTCATCACCTAATACTTAGCCATTTATATTAAAACACACATTTGGCAATGAGACAATAACATCACAACATGGTATACCTCCATATCCTCTCCTTGATGGGATAATATTACCAATACAAACCCAATTATTCTTCCACCCCTAGAACCCATGTAACATTAACGAAGTGTATGATCTCATATAACACTTAGAAATACTCAAAGACATAATTTTCATGTTAGAGTTTCTTCAATGATCCACTAGGATTAAAAATATCTTCCACAAATTTTTAATTTTAACTAATTTACACATTGATAGTGAGCCAACATAATTCCCAAATATTGTCAATACATTCACATGAATTAAAACTACAATCTCATTCTGCAAAATAATCTACCCTCTCAAGATGTCATAAAGTAGCAATATGTTCAAGAAAGAGTACATGATTAAACATAATGGATAGTGGACCGGGTTTAAACATCTATAATATCACGTCTTTATAAACTTGGCATTGGGAAATAATTTCTTACACACTCAAACGTGAATATTAACGGATTTAATAACATGACTAGACACCCCTTAAGATAAATTACATTAACCATCACAATAAGGCCAAAATTTATACCCATAACATTCTAGATGATGCCCAATAGCTTAAACTACACTATCCCATCAAGAAAACTCAAATTCATGTTATACTGGGGGTTCCTCTATAATCTATGTATACTTTTTTTTTCCGAAGAGGGTTACATACACACTTTCTCGTTAAAGAGACCCATTAAATTATTGTGAATATCCTGAATCGTATACAAGTTTCATTTCACATACTAACCTTCTAAAGTTACACTTAGTACCCCTATGCAAGCTATACCTATTGAATGTTCATACACACCAATGAGCTAGGATAAAGTAGAAATCCAAGTGTCCAAGTAACCAATTTGATTCAAAAGAATAAAAACAAAATAATGTTATCAATGATCAATTATCCAAACCCATCCCCCTACAGTCTCGTGACATATGGATATGAATAATGAGATTTTGATATGAGATACCTCTTACATACCTATTGATAATTGTTGTAATACTAATGACACAAACATCACTCCTAGCATAATACAAGGGTCCTTCCATGAATTTGGAGTTGGGGTCAAAATTATATAAAATATGGGATAAAATGGATATGGTTTAAGAAAATATGAGAAAGGTATCTAAGAAAAGTCATCTCAGTCAACATAAACTTATGATGGGAATTGAACACAATATTTACTCTTCAATATAATATATATCATTTCAATGCAATCATAAATATATATAAATTTGCATGATGCTAAACCTACCATGAAGAACAATATGATACATTAGACTTTTTCAACACAATCTTCACCATCCTTTCTACACATACCTAATATAAGGATGGATTTTTATCATGGAATAATGCAACGTATATATTTCAAGTGCCATTTGGGATCTTCCTAATGATAATATTACAATTAAAACCAGTGGAACCCCGGATTTCCAATTCAGCCCCTAGGTGCTTGTCGGAGCTCATCCCTTCACTTGCTTAAATCGGGACAAGTGTTAACACTATGCACATTCAGACGAAACTTAGAGGGCGGGAAAACTTACCTTCCCTTATCAAACGGTGATGTAGATAGCAAGAGATGATGGCCACCTCAAAAGGAAAACCCACATAAACAACAAAACAAAGCCGACCTCGGTAAGCTTCAACAATGGCAGCCCACACTTCAACCACCTTGCTCAGAGCTCCATAGATTCAAAGAAACCATTTCTCAGAGCTATCTTAGATTCCATATCAAGAGTAAGAATATGGCAAAGAGATCAAATATTTTAACTCACAAAGAAAACTCAGATCTCATGAACTTCGCCACAAAAGACCAAACAAAACAAACCAAGCTCGAAGTAACAACCATGGCGGAAAGTAAACCTCACAGAGTTACGAGAAATTAGAAAAATAGATTACAGGAAAAGCTCGAGAATGACCAAGGCACGACCACTGCACAGAAATCATAAAACTAGGTAAAGCTCTCATCATCATGTCAGTGTCTAATGATACAAAGATTAAAATGCTTATAGCCAAGCTCGAGTATACACACGAGAATAGAATAATGGTGTCGAGAGGAAAATTCGCGTGGCTTCACCCATGACAAAAAAACCAAAGAAATGTGCTTGAGGGTTGAGCTCCTCTTTACACGCCCGAACCTAAACATTGGTTTGGTTAGAACTCAACCACGGTCGGGATCAACGATTGCAAATCACAAGGACACAAGATCAACATCCTCAAATCAATCGCAATGACCAATGCAAACCACCTAGGTAAGATGCCACCGCCCACATTAAATGCCAGTCGAGAAAACTCCTAATCGCAGTCATGGATCGATGGCATAAGATACAAAGGTACAAAGATCAATGACAAAGAATAATGCATGAACATTCAAAATAAACCACTAGGGTTATAATCAACCTAACCCGAGTTGAAGTCACCAACGAGTCACCATGTGGTGAGTCACCATGGAGAAGGGGAGAGCCCACGTGTCCACTAAATAAATAATTTGAAATGACATTCAAATTCTAACCTTAGTATATGCTTGAATAATGTAAAAGCACCAACCAAATTATATACAATGATCATTGAAAAGGTGAATTTTATAATATGCCAAGGCTGACAAACTCAAAGGTGAGAGACCATATAGTATGGTCATTCCAATAATCAAAGGTGGTCGAGCATAATGTGGTGGCTTCTATAAAGTGCCCCTCATGTTTTTAAACCATAGTATATGCTAAGTCCACAAAAAGTGGACAAACCCAATGAAGACAATAGTTCATAACCACAAGTGGTCCCCACTTCAAGGAGCTAGAATTGATTTGCAGAGTGTCACTTATGTGACCATTTTTAAAGGAGATGTCAATATCGAACATGTGCACATAGCAGTGGTCCCCACGGGGAGGAATTATTTTTGCAAATATTGCAAGTATTGTACTTATTTTGCTCAAAACAGAGAGTTGTATTTTTGCATGCCTTCACAACAGGACATAATAGAGAAGAAGACAAAGTTACATGTTCATCCTTCTTTTCTTAAAAATATAACAATCAACTTCAGTTTGAATGTAATGTAAGTAAGGCTAATAATTGCTATTTGTAATTACATGCTCTATTTTATCCTTTATCTATTATTAAATAAAGGATAAAAATAAGATGCATGTGTAGTACAAGCCTTTGGCTATTTTTAGGTAGAGGGTGAATTTTATTTTTGCTTATCTATTGTGTGCCTTTGCAAGCATGGGGGGACTTTGGAGGAATTTTTGGATATATGAGTACTGAAGCAAATTTTTCAAGTTTTTCCCTCTAAGTGTTAAGTATTTTCCGCCTTTCCAAGTTATTTTGCAGGTCTTGTGTATATTTCTATTAGTCTTGTGAATGCAAATTCCCGATCAATCACCTTACCTGTTGTAAATTCAGTCTTTTTCGCTTAGTTTTAATGTTCATGTTAACTTATTAATCTTGTTGTGATTCTCCTCAGTACAATCAAGTGTTTTGCCCTTAGATATTCTGTATAAAAACTGTTGGTTTGTGCATCAAGAATCCTTCCCAAATCAGTTGTGCATATGCTCAATCAAAGCCCTCATACAAATTTGGTGTATCACCTTAGTTTTAATCATTTTACAATAATCTTTTACTCTCAAACTCCCAGAAATCAGTTTAGGATACACCAATAAGGAACCGGCCTTGATACCAGACACTCACCTCAAAATAGGTATACCCACAGACTTGAGTTGTTTCCATTGTATCTACGAAAGAGAGAGATCAATTGTGCAAGCTTAGAAAACCTATAACCATCTCTCTATAGGGTGCACTTTCGAGAGATAACAGTTTCTAGCATGCCCGGTGGGACCATTAATCAGATCTGCATGCGAATTACAATTTCTACAGTAGATCTATAGCAGATTACAAGAAATTAAAAGTTACTTTTGGGAGCAAGTTGCTGCAATTTATTTTTAAGATTTGAAGATCTTTTGGCGACTCTGTTAAGCTGATATCAGACCAATATTGCAGCATGTTCCATGCCTAAAGTGACTACAAGATCATCGGTAAGAGGAATTCCTTCTAATTTTGTTTCTTTACCTTTAAATTCTGTTAGAAGGAGAAGAGTTGGTAATACTTTACCTTAAAATAGACCTAGTTTTGGTAACCCTCCTCCTAATATTCCTTCACCACGTATCAATTTCTAAATTAATATCCCATTTTTTCAAATGGCTATCCAACCCCCAAGGAATTTTGTGACCTTTACTAATGGCAGTCCATTAGTAATCCTAGTTTACCATGACATTCCTAATGCTGCCATGAAAAGTTTGCCATCAATCGCGAATGAAAATCAGGTTACACTAGCTGAACATATCAAATATTTGGCATCCCTATGTGTAGTCCATTACATCACTCATGAAGACGTAGGTTTAAGACTTTTAGTTGCATCCTTTAAAGGGTAGGCCTTGCAATGGTATAGAAACCTAGAAATTGGAAGCATAAGAACTTGGGATAATTTAGGTGAAAATTTGCTGAAACAGTTCAGGATAATTTAGATCATTTATCTCTCATTGAACAATTGTCTACTATTAAAAGAGCTCCCAATGAATTTATGTCCAGTTCAATATCCATTTGGCTAGAACTTGGGAGAGAATTCAAGCAAGTGTCAAGCCTCAAGTGATCATGCTTTCCTTTATTATCTTAGAGCATTAAACAATTATATCTCAACTATGATTCATCAATGGGTAGAGAGACACTCCCAATGACCTATGATATCGCTATCCAAGCTGAAAATAATCTTATTTAAGATGGGAAATGGCACCAAGACCTTTAGTGCCATTTTTAATAGATTTAGCACCTATTCCTCAGCCTATTACAATCATAGAACCTACTATTGTAGCTCCATCAAATGATGTATTTAAAGCTTTGCAGACTATGGGAAATAAATTGACTTTGATTGAGAACAAAATTGCATTACCTAGTAGACCCTATCAGGCTCCTTATCAGCCATATCAACAAAATCAACAAAACAGGTAGCCTTATCAACATAATCAAAATTATAGGCAACCTTACCAACAAAGGTAGTTTGACCCAAAGGCTCCTAGTTCATCTAACGCTTTAGTCCTAGTTAATATGGCTACAGAAGAGTGGTGTCAACCTTGCAATCAACCTCATTCAGCTGCAACTTTCCTAAATGCTTTTCTTGAATCTGAATCTTGTTGCTCAACCTCAATCTGAAATATTGTCCATGCCTCAAATGGAAGGTGGGCAACAAGAAACTCATGTTTAGAAAGCACCTGAACATAATTTAGTCAGTTTTAATGAGGAGGATTTCATTGTAGTCACTACTAGGGCTCAAGGGAAGGTTGTTGAAAGTCAAAAGCAACAAAATAGGCCTATCCTACCTACTGTCACTGATAAGACAACATCTATAGCTCCAAAGTCAACCAACAACTCTGATGTTCCTCAAAAAACAACAAGTGTTCCAGTTGATAAAGGCCATAAAAAACAACTACAACATGATCCAAGAAGACTGTTTATTCCTTAGATATCTAAAGCAACTGAAGCAGAATCAGTTTTCGCTAAGGCCTACTCTAAGACAGTTGAATCTATCTCTAAAACTGTTGCTTCTTTTAACCTTGTTCAGGTAATGAAAAAGTATAATGTTAACATCTCAATGTGGGATGCTCTAAGTATTCCAGGACAACAAGATTTACTTTCTCATGAACTAGCTAAGTTGTAGATTTCTTCAAATACAATAGAAAAGGAAGTTTAAAAGGTAGACATGGTCCTTGGAAAATTTGAGCAAGACCGCATTAAAGAAGTTAAGTGGATGGTTTAGAAAGTTATGAATGCTCACATTATCAAGAAGCCACCACCATTCTATTTATCACCGATTATTGGAGAACAACTAGTTCATAATTGCATGGTGGATAGTGGTGCAAGTAACACAATTATGTCAAAAGTGATTGCAGAAAAATTGGGTTTGCAGTATGAGCCTACAGAAAGGAGCGTCTTAGAGCTTGATGGGTTGGTATAATCAAAAATTTAGAAGTGACATTACATGCTTGCCCAAATTTTTCTATTCGCAAGATGTTACTATTGTAGACTTACCTCCATACTTTGCCTTATGCCTATCTAGAGATTTCACATAAAAATAAGAAGTTATCTCTCTTGATTTGGTCCTTATTTTTCACTACTTGTTATGGTCCTAAAGTTACTATCAATTCAGATCCATTGGCTAGATTTCACATTGAACCTCACTCTTCAAATGCGGTGGCGAATTATTTAGCCTTAGATCGATTGATTTTTATGAGGTAGCTCATGTTTCAAAGATTGGATGGTGTTTCTAACATGTTTATGGATGAAAAGATAGTGGAAGAACATGCTCATGATCTTTTAAGGAAGTTGAAGAACACTTGTTTGGTGTGTATCATATGCATGAAGAAAATACACCACTTCCCTTACTATCCAAAGCAGAAGATTGAGAAGAAGGGATTTGGAAGATTCATTTCGATGGAGGTAAGAACAAGAAAGGACAAGGAGCAGGTCCGATGCTCACTTCCCCAATGAGCGAAATGTATTTCTCATCTTTGAATCTCTAATTTTCATGTATTTATAACGTAGCTAAATACGAAGCTTTAATTCATGGCTTACTTTGGGCCAAAAAGAAAGGTATCAACATTCTATAGATTTTTGGTGACTCGAGTTGGTTATTAATCAAGTAAGAAATTTCAATGTTTGTAAGAACCCATTAATAAAGTCTAATGAGACATAGAGTTTGAGACTTAATGGAAGATTTTGATGCTATTAACATTCGAGTCTATTCCTAGACTTTACTTGTGAGTTGGGGCAAGTTTTGAAATGCTTTGGAAAAAATTGAAAATAGCAAAATCCATGCTCATATAAAGTTAATTGTTAGGCCATCAAGTGCACTGATAATGATTCAAATTGGCAAGTTTTGAAAGTGATGATCAAATCATGAGGTTTTTGCGGCAAGAAGTGAGTTTTCTACGATTAATCGGGATAAATTACAACACTTATATGGTGACCAGATTGTTTCGATTGAAGACAAATAAACCGCTTTGAGGTCTGGTCACATTAGAAGATATCTTCAACACTGATGATCGGTTAAGAAAGGTCAAGACTAAAATGTTAACTCACGTTGATAATTACAAAGAAATATCAATTGATGAAGGGAAAAAGCTATTTCTTGGGAAGGTATGTTCCTTAACTAAAAGCAAGTCATTTATTAATATTTGCAAAGATTTTAAAGATGTTTTTGCTTGGAAATACCAAGATTTGAAAGGATTTGATCCCAGTTTAGCACAACATACAATTGAGTTGCAGCCAAATTCTAAACCTGTTAGACAGAAATAGAGGCCTGTGAATCCCAAAATAAAGTCTCTGATGAGGAAAGAATTATCCAAGTTGATTGAATCAGTATTATCTTTCCGATTAAGCATTCAAGTTGGGTAGCCAATCTTGTTCTGTTAGGAAGAAGAACGGTGAAATCAAACTATGTGTAGATTTTAGAGATCTTAATAAGGTTTCATTAAAATATCATTACCCACTCCCAAATATGGATCAGATTCTAAGAACAATCTCAGGTTCAGATAGACTATCTCTTTTAGATAGTTATAGTGGATATAATCAGATTTTAGTTCGAGAAGAAGATAGATAGAAAACAACTTTTACTACCAAGTGGGTACATACGCTTACAAAAGGATGCCTTTTGGTCTTTTGAATCTTTGGTGCAACATTTCAACGCAATGGACATGGATTTTCACATCTTATTAAATAAATGCATCCTTGTTTATTTAGATGATGTTCTTGTATTTTTAAAAGATTATAAAGAACATCTAATGCACTTAAGGCAAGACTTTTCGGTTGTGCAGGAAATTTGGAATATCCTTGAATCCCTTGAAGTCTATCTTTTCGATACATCAAGGCGAGCTACTTGGTGATATTGTTTCTAAGGAGGGTTTAGAAATTGACCCTTTTAGGATTGAAGCCATATCACAACTATCATTGCCTCATCATAAGAAGGAGTTACAGAGTTTTCTTGGAAAAATCAACTTTGTTAGAAGATTTGTTCTAGATTTTGTAGCATTGGTTAAACCTCTTACAACTATGCTAAAGAAAGATAAAAATTTCTCTTGGAACAACAAAGGAAGAGAAGGATTTGAAGCAATCAAAGAAGCTATCTCTCAGGCTCCTACTCTTGCAAATCCAAATTTCGATAAATATTTTACAATGTATGCACTTCGCAGAGCTGAAACAATCTCAACTATATTAACTCAAGTCAATGACAAAAATATTGAGCAACCTATTGCTTTCTTTGGACAGAGCTTGCATGATTATGAAAAAGGTACACATTTCTTGAAAAGCAAGTACTTTTAGTAGTTAGAGGAATAAATAATTTCAACTATATGATTTCAAATAATAAAATTCATGTTCTTGTTTCTCATCCAAGTGTGAAAGCATTCTTACTAAATAAGGAGTTGAATGAGAAAAGAGCAAACTAGATAACAAAGGTCATGGAGTATGATGTTGATATTCGGGTTGCTAAGACAGGTTCGAGGAAAAGTTTTATGTGAGCATCTAATTGCTGATATCGAAAAATAGCAAGTTATAGAACCGGGTGATTCGAATGAAGCATGTTGAAACTACGTATCAACAATCAGAAATTATGGTTCAACCAGAAAATCAGCAACCTGAGCTCACTCACGAGATTCAGGAATCAAGATGGATGAATGATTTGGTTAATTATCTATAGTAGGGCACCTATATGGAAGGTATGGACAAGATTAAATGAAGATATTTCAGATTACAAGTTGTACCTTATATCTTCATTGATAATATGTTATTTAAAAAGATATAAATGGAATATTGCTGCGATGTGTTGATTATGATAAAGTTCAAAAATACCATGAGAATTCCATGAAGGACCTGAAATTATGTATCTTTGTCTCAAAATAGTTAAGATCACATAATCTGCGATTTCAAGCCATCTTCAAAGAAAAGAACACAAAGCCCCTAAGGATAAGCTGTGTTGTCTTGATGAAGATGAAAATTAAAAATTAGGTGAAGTTCGAGTTTTGAAGTAGCAAACATGAATACGAGATATTAGAAAATCGGGGTTCATTATTGAATGTTACAACTTCTCATCAATGTCTTTCCTTCTTGATTAAGACATTTAATTTTGTTACTAAGTTGTTTAGTTCATTATACAATCCATACAGAAAATCTATAATGCACAAGGAAATACACAACTCATTTTTAGAATTCAATGTTTTATTCACAAGGAGAGTCAAATGTTTCCTACACAAGTCGTGGGATGTAACTAAAAAGTAAAGTACAACTACTGAAAAGAAAGGTACACATGTATGAAAGAGAAAGCAAAGGAGTATGAGTGAACCCATCATTGCCTTGGGGTTTCTGTTCTTCAATTGAAGCATCTTCATCTCCATCTTTTGTTTCTCCTTCATCCTCATTGTAGAAGCCATTGTGACAAAAAAGAAGAAAAGAATTAAGCTGTTATTACGAGCTCAGATCCATTCGCATTCCTACACTATCCTACTTTGTGCATATGAATCTTCTCCTAACGGGATATGTATTCTACTTGAAGAACAAGCTACATGCATGCTTTATTCACACAGAAAGAAGAAGGAGAAAAGAAAGAAAAAAACATGGACATAAGAGAGGCCAAAAAGCCTAATTATTTTCTAACTGTTTTCCTAAAGGTACGGAGTTGCAGCTAAAGATAAAAATAGACAAGTCATAAGTGCATGCAATAAAGGGAAGAATGTAACTCAAAGTTCCAACAACTATTCTGAAATGGAAGAAGTTACAGTGTAGAAGAGAGACTAGCAATGGAAGCACATGTTTCAGTTTACAACAGAAGAAAAAGTAGAATTTGAAAGCTGATGTTTGGCTAAAAGAGAAGGTCATAGTTGAAAGGAATGAAGACAAGATTCGGAAAAAAATTGACAAGGCTTCGCCATGTAAAATAGACATTTACAACTTTCCATCATGTCATTTTTAACTACTACATGCTTAAATGAATGATTTAAATCAAGTAAGTGATACAAAAAAACAGCAAAACATGTTATGATCAAGATAACACAACTATGATGTCTCATTTTATTTACATCTAGCTTCAAACATGAAGTGTTATGTCTGAATCAAAAATACAACTACTATGTTGGAAATGGATGAAAGAGGGAATTCTCGGAAAAAAAAATTGCAGGGCTTTGCCATAAAAGCAACACTTTAATTTTTTTAATTGCTACAGGAAAGGACAAAAATCAAAGCTAGTTCTTCTGAGAAAGTATAAAATTTCAAATTAAAAGAAATAATTTGTCCATCAGATTATAATACAATGCTGAGATACAAATAAGATTGCAAAATACTACAAGTAATAGCTTCAGAGATCAAATTGAATGCATGATTTGCAATTACAAAAATAGAAGTCATTCATAATGAATATAGAGATGATGCCATATCAAAGGAGTATAACTATCTATGCAAGGAAATTGATCAAATACAGATGCAGCTATAGGTGAAGCTCAAGTACAATATTGAAGCACGAATGAAATGAAACTACATTTTTGACAAAACTTGAATTGTTCAACATGCAGGAGTTGTAAACATAGTTCCAGAAATAATATGTTATGTAGAGGTTTATAAAACAATTACATCATTTTCGAACGAGAATAGTTACATCATTTTCAGACAGTCAAGAACATTGATACAGTCAATCACCAATGGTTAAAGTTTTCAAAAACATTCAAAGCTCACCAAGTTCAAAGATGGTGTTTTCATAATAAGTAGTGCAATAAGTCAAGGCAACCATCAAAGCAAGACCATTGTTCTAGTTCGAAAGACAAGGAAAAGAAATGATGGAATTATTTTGGAAATGAGATTTTGGTATCTCAACAGAGCTCTAGAATAGAGGGATTACAAAATAGAAAATCAGAAGATCCATATTTACTCATCTCAGAGCACTAGTTTTCCATTTAAGTATGGAAATAAGCTACGGAGTTACAAGAATTTTTCCAAAGCAGAATCCATTGACGAGTAAGAATCAAGTACAATGTTGTATCATTTGAATCCCTTAAGAAAAGATAACATGAAGTATACATGATGTTATCGTAAAGTCAATGAGCTCATTTAAATGCAAGATTCTGATTAAGCTAACCGGAAAAACCACAAAAGGTCAAAAGGATCTTAACTTCTCCATGGCTCAACTCGCAAAGCTGAAATACAAAACATGATAATGCAGGTTTGCATCGTAACATAATAAGATACCGAAGCTCAAAGGTAGAGAAAACCCCAAGGTATTAAAACATCAAAGAAAAAGAGTTCTACACAAGGATGAAACACCGAATAAGTATAATGTCTAATCAAATTAGGGAATGCAGAGATTAAAACAATGTGAAGTGGATCTCAACTTTTCAAAGAAGATGTCATAATCCTCCAAACAGATTGCAGAATAAAATGAAGAAATCTGAATACCCATGTTTTAGAACATGTAAATCTACAATTCTAAAATACCATATACAACTCAAAATGGCATTCAGAAAATGAAGAACATGGATTTAAGGAGTATGACTTCAAAACCACAAAGTTTACATCAAGCTAAGTACTAAATTTATGTGTTTTTAGAGGAAAATATGAGTACTCGGTTGAAACTTACTGGTTTTAAGAAAAAAAATTCAGTAAATCCTCGAGGTAAGGTCACAAAATCAATAGACCCAAAAATCTTCAGCTCAAAACAATTTCCAACTCGAAATAACCAAGGCCAAGTCCCGAAGGTCACAAGAAATGAAATGAAAAATGATTATCAGTTTTCAGAGGTCAAAATGTTAATGAATAAGTAGCTACAAAACTTAGAGGGAGGAAAGCTTACCTTCCCTCATCAAATGGTGATGCAGATAGCAAGAGATGATGGCCACCTTGAAAGGAAAACCCGCAGAAACAATAAAACGAAGTGAGCTCGGAGAGCTTCAACAATGGTGGCCACACTTCAACCACCTTGCTCAAAGCTTCACAGATTCAAAGAAACCATTTCTTAGAGCTATCTTAGATTCAAGATCAAGAGCAAGAATATGGTAGAGAGATATAATATTTTAACTCATAAAGCAAACTTGGATCTCATGAACTTTGCCACAAAAGATGAAATAGAACAGATCGAGCTCGAAGTAACAACCATGGTAGAAAGTAAAACTCACAGAGTTCAAAGAACTCAGAAAAACAAATTACAGGAAAAGCTCGAGAATGACCAAGGCACGACCACTGCACATAAATCATAAAACTAGGTAAATCTCTCATCATCATGTCAGTGTCTAATGACAAAGAGATTAAAATGCTTATAGCCAAGCTCGAGTATGCACAAAACAAAATAATGGCATCGAGAGGAAAATTTTCTAGGGCTTCTCCCATACAACAAAAAACCAAATGAAATGTGCTTGAGGGTTGAGCTCCTATTTACACACCGAACCTAAGCATTGGTTTGGTTAGAACTCAACCACGGTCGGGATCAATGATTGCAAATCACAAGGACACAAGATAAATGTCCTCAAATCAATCGCAATGACCAATGCAAACCACCTGGGTAAGATGCCACCGCCCACATTAAATGCCAGTCAAAAAACCCTAATCGCATGTCATGGATCGATGGCATCAGATACAATGTTACAAAGATCAACGATAAAGAATAAGGCACGAACATTCAAAATAAACCACCGTGGTTATAATCATCTTGACCCGAGTTACGTAATCCATGAACAAGTCACCAAGGGGTGAGTCATCGTGGAGAAGGGGACAACCGACGTGTCCACTAAATAAATCATGCAAATGACTTTCAAATTCTAAGCTTAGTACATGCTCCGAATAATGTAAAAGCACCGACCAAATTATATACAATGATTACCAAAAAGGTGAATTTTATAATATGCCAAGGCCAACAAACTCAAAGGTGACATACCGTATAGGATGGTCATTCCAATAATCAAAGGTGGTTGAGCATAATGTGGTGGCTTCTATAAAGTGCCCTCATTTTTTTAAAACCATAGTATATGCTAAGTCCACAAAAAGTGGCCAAGCCCAATGAAGACAAGAGTTCACAACCACAAGTGGTCTCCACTTCAAGGAGCCATAATTGATTTACAGAGTGTCACTCATGTGACAATTTTTAAAGGAGATGTCAATATCAGAACATGTGCACATAGAAGGTGGTCCCCACGGGAGGAATTATTTTTGCAAATATAGAAAGTATTGTAATTATTTTTCTCAC
Organism: Taxus wallichiana var. yunnanensis; assembly: GCA_018340775.1. Taxonomy (NCBI): domain Eukaryota; kingdom Viridiplantae; phylum Streptophyta; class Pinopsida; order Cupressales; family Taxaceae; genus Taxus; species Taxus wallichiana. The sequence continues at coordinate 208,571,250 of CM031240.1, forward strand.
AAACAAAGTGTTATATTTTTGCATGCCTTCACAACAAGACAGAATACAAAAAAAGAAGACAGAGTTGCATGTTCATGGAGAGAAATTTTCCTAGCAAGCAACCTTAGTTTTAGAAAATTATTCACCCTTCTTTTCTTAAAAATAGAATAGTCAACTCGGTTTGTTGTAATGTAAGTAAGGCTAATAATGCCTATTTGTAATTATATGCTCTATTTTATCCTTTATCTATTATTAAATAAAGGATAAAAATAAGATGCATGGGCAAGTACAAGCCTTAGGCTATTTTTAGGGAGAGGGTGAATTTTATTTTTGCTATATATTGTGTGCCTTTGCAAAGCACAGGGGGGACTTCTGGAGGACTTTTTGGATATATGAGTGAAGAAAATTTTGCCAGTTTTTCCCTTTGAGTGTGAAGTAATTTTCGCCTTTCCAAGTTATTTTGCAGTGTTTTGTATGTTTCTATTAGTCTTGTGAATGCAAATTCCATGATCAATCACCTTACCCTGTTGTAAATTCAGTCTTTTCTACTTAATTTTAATGTGCATGTTAACTTATTAGTATTGTTGTGATTCTCCTCAAGTCTGATCAAAGTGTTTTGCCCTTAGATATTATGCATAAAAACTATTTGTTCGTGCATCAAGAATCCTTCCCAAATCAGTTGTGCATATACTCAGTTAAAGCCCTCATACAAATTTGGTGTATCACCTTAGTTTTAATCATTTTACAGTCATCTTTTACTCTCAAACTCCCAAAATCAGTTTAGGATACACCAATAAGGAACCAACCTTGATACCAGACACTCACCTCAAAATAGGTATACCCTGAGACTGAGGTGTTTCCATTATATCTACGAAAGAGAGAGATCAATTGTGCAAGCTTAGAAAACCTACAACCATCTCTCTATAGGGTGCAGTTTTGAGAGATAATATTTTCTCGGCACGCTCGGTGGGACCACAAATCAGATCTGCATGCGAATTATAATTTCTACAAAGTAGATCTATAGTATATTACAAGAAATTAAAAGTTACTTTCGGGAGCAAGTTGCATCAATTTATTTTAAAGATTTGAAGATCTTTTAAAGATTCCATTAAGCTAATATCATACCAAGATTGCAAAGCATGTTCCATACCTAAAGTGACTACAAGATCATCGGTAAGAGGAATTCCTTCGAGTTTTTTTCTTTACCTTTGAATTCTCGCTAGAAGGAGAAGAGTTGGTAATACTTTACCTTATAATAGACCTGGTTTTGCAACCCTCCTCCTAATATTCCTTCACCACGTATCAATTTCTCAATTAATATCCCAGTTTGGCTATCCAACCACCAAGGAATTTTTGACCTTTACTAATGGCAGTCCATTAGTAATCCTAGTTTACCATGACATTCCTAATGTTGCCATGAAAATTTTGCCATCATTCACGGGTGAAAATTAGGTTACACCAAAGTTGAACATATCAAAGATGTTGCAACCCTATGTGCAGTCCATAACATCACTCATGAAGACGTAGCTTTAAGAATTTTAGCTACATCCTTTAAAGGGCATGCCTTGCTGCAATGGTATAGAAACCTAGAATTTGGAAGCATAAGAACTTGGGATAATTTAGGTGAAAAATTGCTAAAATAGTTCCAAGATAATTCGGATCATTTATCTCTCATTGAATAGTTGTCTACTATTAAAAGAGCTCCCAATGAATTTATGTCCAGTTCAATATCCGTTTTGCTAGAAATTGGGAGAGAATTCAGCAAGTGTCAAGACTCAAGATGATCATGCTTTCTTTTGTTATCTTAGAGAATTAAACAGTTATATCTCAACTATGATTCGATCAATGGGTGGAGAGACACTCCCAACACCTATGATATCGCTATCCGAGCTGAAAATAGTCTTATTCAAGATGGGAAATTGGCACTAAGACCTTTAATGCCATTTTCGGCATATTTAGCACCTATTTGTCACCCTATTACAATCATAGGACCTAATGTTGTAGCTCCATCAGAATATGTATTTAAAGCTTTACAGACTATGGGAAATAAATTGACTTTGATTGAGAACAAAATTACATTACCTAGTAGACCCTATCAAGCTCCTTATTAGACCTATCAACAGAATCAACAAAACAGGCAGCCCTATAAACAGAATCAAAATTATAGGCAACCTTACCAAAGAAAGGAAGTTTGACCCAAAGGATCCTAGTTCATCTAACACTTTAGTCCTAGTTAATATGGTTACAAAAGAGTGGCGTCAACCTTGCAATCAACCTCATTCAACTGCAACTTACCCAAATGATTTCTAAATTTGAATCTTGTTGCACAACCTCAATCGAAAAATCGTTCATGACTCAAATTGAAGGTGGGAAGCAAGAAACTCATGTTCGAAAGCACCTAAACATGATTTAGTCATTTTTAATGAGGATTTCATCGTAGTCACTACTAGGGCTCAACGGAAGGTCATTTGAAAGTCAAAAGCAACAAAATAGGCCTATCCTACCTACCGTCACCGATAAGAACCAACAACTCTAAAGTCAACCAACAACTCTGTTGTTCCTCAAAAAATAGAAAGTGTTCCGGATGATAAAGGCCATCAAAAATAGCTATAGCTTTGATCCAAGAAGGTTGTTTATTCCTCGGATATCTAAAGCGGTTGAATCGGTTTCTTGCACCATGAGTAAATTTACTGATTGAGAGGAAGTACCAATGAGTGGTAGCGATGAAGAATATTGTGACAAAAAAAAATAAGATCGTGGTTTTGGAGTTTCGATGAAGAAGATTCAAAGACGGTAAAAGAGACTCCTACTTCGAGCAATAATCTACATCTAGATAAAGGAAAGGAGAAAGAACCTAACGTCGATGAAGAGGAAAGTAGGGAGTTTTTGGAAAGGATTTAAAGGAAATAATATAAGGTGTGAATCTCCAAAATATGCCAAATTTTTGCAAGAGATGTATGAGCAAGTTGAAGCAGCCCATAGTGAGGAAGAAGAAGAGGAGTTTTTACCTATAGAGGAAATCCTGAAGATCATTTGTACCATAGATTTTTCATCCCCAAAAGTTTCTTGAATGTCGCTGAAGAAAATCCTATCATCGAGACTTTCGATGAAGATTAAATCAACATTCATGAAGATGACAAAAGACGGGGTGGTGCAAGATCCAAAAAAGAAGATTTTTGCAATTTCGCACAACACACTATAAATTTAAGAGCACTATATTTTTACGTTGCTCCCTCAATGACTTCATTGCATATGGTGATGGAGAAATAAACATATTGAAAATAAAATATGTGGAAAGGCTTTGGATCATAATAGAAGGAAATTTTGATCATGAAACCCATCAAGCGATTTGGAGGTACACTCTAGCTTTACAAATAAGGTATGAATATCTCGAATCGCTTCATGTAATCCATAATGAAGAAGCTTAAGAAGATCTTGATGATTTTCTCCATTATGAGTTATTTGTCCCTGTGATATTCTTAGATGCTTGAAGAATATCCTATTGTTGAACCTTTCGATGAGTACCAAAGAAACATCAGGGAAGATGATGATGAAAGAGACATAGAGGTGGAACTGGTATTCATCAACTCTTTTTGGCTCAAGGAATAGTCCCTTTGGGAATTAATATATTCAATAGAGGATTCTTTTTGTGTAATGGATGATTCAATGCTTTTGAAGACTCCACCAATGATGAAGAAAACAACCAATTTGAAGTAAGCATGAATAATCCCCCTTTAAATTTTGATTTTTCAATTAATGATGAAATAGACATGTGCAAGAAGTGAAATAAATCCACTCGGCATCATGGACCGAAAATGATGAATTCAAGATGGTCATGTAGGGTTTTCCCTCCTATTGTGATCATTCAAGTGATGTAGAGAAGATTCATGAAGAAATGAAGACAGTCGAAGAACAAGATTCTCTTCCTGATTTAATCATGGATGATCTGATGGAAGAATCTCATTTCCTTTCCAAAACGAAGGAGAATGAAAAATTTGAACACAATCTATTCTTTCCCAAGGAGTAGAATGATCATCACGGTGAGCATGAAGTCTTTCATTATCCATATGAGAAAGAGGATTCAATAATGGATGATCGGGATAATGTTGAAAGTTCTTCCCACACTAATTGTTGCTTCAATATGGTCCCATCAAGAGGATGATATGGATTTTGAGCTCGAAGGAGTATTGTTCCCACAAAGCATGGACCTCTTCTCCTTATTAGGATTTTTCATGAATCAAGTATGCCCGTGTTTGTAAGAAAGTAATTATTGGGCAACGAAATCATATAAGAAGTGAACAAGGATGTTTTAAATGAAGCATGGGAACGTGTGGATCATATGTTCAACTATATCTTGGAGGCAAAACATAAAAACACTTTTAGTAAAAATGAAGATGAGCCTATGGTGAACTTGGAAGAATCATCTATGCAAGACATCTTGAAGGCTGTAGAATAACCCAAAGACCCTCAACTTAGTCTTGAACTCCTAACTCAAGCCATGGAAATACAAGACAAGTATGAATCAATTTATGCTTCTCATTTTGATTCACAAATGTTTGATGTTGAGATGGAATGAATGGATGAATTTGATGTCTTCACCAATGTTTTGGTTGATGAGAGTAAACATGAAAGCATGTCTTTTTCTTCCACATTTTGTAAAGAAGTTCATAAGTGAAAAAGAAGAAAAAAATTTGAATCTCCTTTGGACATCTCCAGTTTTGAAGACAACACCTCCACCATGGAAGAAGATGGTAGGGAAAATTTTGAGTTGACTCACCTTGAGGGAAGTTGTTCAGAACAAAGTGAAAAGTCATGAGAACATTGGGGGTATGTTCAAAATCAACTTGGTCACACCACTTCGAGAATGCTCGTAAGTGCAAAACAAGAGTTCATGTAGAAAAATAAACTCAAGGGTAAAGAGTGCCTCTATGAAGAAATTGAAGGTTACAATTTCAAGACTGATATCAAGATGAGATTTGAACAATTGGATATTGAAAGCAATTTATCTGGATGACAAAGTGAGGGTATGCATGATTCTTATGAAATAATTCAAAATCATATTTCACTCACCATTCTTCAAGCTCCGATGTTCCTTGAATAGGTTCCCATATTGTAACATTTCACTGAGATTGATAAGGGCTTCCCTCTCAATGATACAACCTCTATTTTGGGAAGTAATCACTTTGAGCAATAGAGTGAGATGTTCAGAGAAGTTCTTGAATGGGAAGGAAATCAGTTTGTCCTCAATCCTTATGAGTACCTTGCTAATAAAGATATATAATTTTAAGCTACAATCCAAGGAAAATATTGTTTCCATGTTAAGGTTGACATATCCAAACTTGAAAGTATGGAGGAATGGTGTCTCATGGTCGTGGAACATCAAGAGGAATCTTCAAAATGAAAAAGATTCAAGAAGGTGACCAAATTTTAAATGGATGAAGGAACATTCTCAGCGCAATATGAGTATGATGATGGAATCATGATCAGCCTTCTTCTTCTCAAGCCATGCAAGGCCATAAAAAAAGCATGGATTGATCAAATAACAATTTTTATGCTTCAAAGGTCAGACTTCAATCCGATATTTCATGATATTATGTAGTTTTCTTAACCCATTTTTGGGTATGTGTATATTCTTTCCTCACCTCTTTAGATACCCTTGTATATATTTTCCTTTTTTTAGTGTGTGTATTTCCCTTTCCATGTGTGTTTTGTGTTTCCTTTGCTTGTTTTATGTGTGTTTCCTTCTTCGCTATCTATCTCTTATAAGTTGTACATGAATCGCATACGGCCAAATGGATAAGGCACTAGTCATGAGATTGTAAATTTGAGATTTCGGAATTATTCTTGTTATGTCATCACGTGTGCTCAGTCTATTCCATGTCCCCAAGATAGAGCCAATTGTTGTCATGCAAATGTGCAATAGGAAAATTAACAAATTTTAAGCATGACAACGATATCCACGTGTCGAATTTTTCAAAATTTCCCCTTCTGAGGCACCCCAAGTCTACCCAGTCAACCCAATGACACCCCAATGGATGTTAACTTAGTCCCTTAAGAGAATTAGGAAATTCAAGGCAATCCCCCTAGGTGATTTTAGGAGTTTTTGAAGATTGCTATTTTTGGACAATTGTGGGAAGGGCTACCACTGGCCTTCCCAAGACCGATGCAACCACTTGGAGTAGAACGGAGGAGCCAAATTTGACATGGAGATAAATAGAAGGTCTAAAAAAATCATGGAAATTATTTTGGAATATTAAGGAAATATTTGGAGGAGTTGGGAAGTTTGATCAAAAACAGGGTTCCTGGGCCAAGGCGGTGCACAAGGTGAAAAAAGCTATTGAGCTTCGGGAAGTGATTTCAGGAGCTCTAGATGGAGTTAAGAGAAAAAAATATCACTAGAAAGGTAATTAAAATACCTATAAGATGGTGAAATCATATTTTTCACAACACCTTTGCGTAATAGGTCTGTAGCAAGGTTTTCTCATGCACATGTAAGGGGCTAGATTAAAACTTCTCTTTTTAAGGGCTTAAATGGAGGAATCAAGATCTAAGACCCCTACCATTGGATTTAGAAGGCCATTTTCAGTTAGTTTCATTTAGTATTTCACAAAAAAAGTCCATCAGGAGCTCAATATATCGTCGTTTGAAATTGGCCTCAAGGTAAACTTCTCACAGTTAGTCAAACTTTAGTGAGGGTACGTGTTAGCTCTAGGATCCTGGTGTAATTTCATGTCCATTTCATCCCTTAAGATAAGGTACATGAGGGAAATAAAAATGTTCCTAGACCCAGTAAGCCCCTTTGGTCATACATGGAACCTCCCAGATCACCAGATCAGACCCCAGGTGCTTGTCGGAGATCATCCCTTCACTCGCTCAAATCATGACAAGTGTTAACAACAAGTGCATCGTGTGAATTGGTGATTGTCATGTCCCTCTTTGCTGAGGGACATAAATATTCTCCCATCCCCAAGAAATCTCTTAGGTCATCCATGTGACCCTCTTGAATGCAAATTGCTAGCCCCCCAGGAGCTAGTGTAGCCAAATGGAAAGCCGCCGAATCTACGCCAAGTGTCAGCACCAGGTGCATCGTCAAAATTGATGACACTCATGTCCCTTAATTATTAAGATACATAGGGGACATGAATATGCACTCAACCTAAGGAATGACTCCTGTTCCTCATACGACCATTTTCCCAAGCCCCCTAGGTGCTTCTCTCAAGTTTTAAGCCTTAATGACACGGTCGTTGGATTTTCGTCAAGTGTCGCATTGAGGTGCATCGTGAAATTTGATGTCCCTCTCATCCCTTAATTCTTAAGGGATATGATGAACATAAAAATTCACCCCACCCCTTGCATGCATTTTTAAAGCATTTTAAATTTTGTACTCAACTTTCTTTCCCGCGATTTCTTCTTCACAGTTCATATCCTACCATAGTTGTGTGTTTTCCTTCACCCAGTCCACCGTTATTGCTCCAAAATAGCTCTGCCATGGAAATAAAACCTTCCATTCAATGAATTTACACAATTCCATAAGGTAATATTTATCAAGAGAGTCGAAGGATCAAAGAACAAAAGGAGAAGAACAAAGAAATTCACCCAGAAACCTCCATTGTCGTGAGATGAAGATCTGGACATATCTTGCAAACCGGTGCACGAAACGAAGAACCATTTATTGATGTTTCATTCATTATTGAAGGAGATGAAAAACTCACTTACAAATCTCCCTTCAACTACATAAATTTCTTGGAGCGAAGAAAGCTTCCTCTCGGCCTAATGAGGACAAAAACTTCATTTCCTGTCAAACCAACAGTTGGTTCAAAGAGAAATTTCACCGGAAGAACAAGAAACAAAAAACCCACAAAAATGTGATTTTTTTCACAAACAAAGAATAAAAATAGACCTGCAAATTTCAAGCTCCATTAATGGTTGCCATGTCCAGAGCTGCCGCTAGGTCAAAAATTTGAATTTTTAAAATCTCCCAAACTAGTGATTAGGTAAGTCTAAAATTTCATAGGGGTGATATTGGGAAAAAACCCATATCAGAAAACTTATTTCCCCATGATTTGACAACCAGAAGCTCAATTTCTAAAAATAGAAAGTCTTCTACATGGGGATTACTATTTTGGGTAAGTTGCTAATTGAAGAAATTGCAAAAGAGGCGGTGAACACAAAGGAGGTATCGTGGGAAAAAATCATTGAAGTTGTCATCTCAACCCAAAAATTATACTTATTAAAAATAGTAAGTGACTCCATGGGCCCCTACCATAAATGGCCAGTTGGTCCACAAGGTGAGAGGAACATAGTGTGAAGAAGGAATTAAAGCTACCATAATCATTTGAGTTCTTGAAAAGCTAATTTGTACACTTGTTAAAAATATTAAGTTGTCCAATGGGAACTTACTAAAAATAACAGGTTATTCCAAAGGGTGGATTTCATAGAGGGAGCACGCTGGGAGTTGAACATTCAAGTTGACATCACTAGTTGGAGACCAGAGAGGGAAAATTCTTGACACTTGCTAAAAATAGTTGCCTTTTCCAAATATAGTAGGTGTCAAGGAAAATGAAGTTCAAGGGGTGAAAACTATGCATTCTCTATCATCAGATTATGCGAGAGTAGGTGATAGTGAGGTCACTTGCATGGATCTCAATAGTGTCTTTCAACACTCATTTCATGCTTCAATTAATACGTATGTTTCATCAGGATCATGTCCAAATCATCCAAGCAATGTGGCAATGTTGCAAGGAGTTAGGGAAGGATTTTCCCAAAGCTTCAGTATCTTCATAGGGGATCTCCAGGGAAGAACGTCCATGGTCGCCAAAGGTTACATTCAACAGTGTTTCTAAACACTCAGTTTGAGGTGTCCATAGGTCATCAAAAGGTAGTTTCTTATCTGTAACAGGAGGAAATAATTTGCAACAATGAATTTAAGGGAGCGGGGATCTTCTCATCAACATGGGACAAAGAATGATTCAGTGTCAATTGTAATTTTTAAGGAGATTTTTGTAAGGAAACAGATTATGAGATTAAGAGTTTCATCTCCTTGGAATAATCAATGGACTACATTAGGAGTGATATCCTTTCCTTTTCTCCTCTCTTTTCTTCCCCACAATATTATCTCTCTTCATTGTTCTAATTTAGCGTTGGGGTTTGCACTTTTTGATGTCTTTAAGTGACTTTAGAAACATGATGTAAAATTGAAGTCGCCTTATTTTTATAAAAGGGACTTAATATTTGAGTAGGAATATGAATGGTCTAAAGCCAAAAATGAGGCATGTGAAAGGTCTTCAGGAAGATGAGGAGTCAGGTATTTTATATAAATTGTAATGATCTCCTCATTCCAAAGGGTTCTAATTATGAGATTCTTCTAGCTGGTTGTATTCTTGTAAGTTCATGAGAGAGCTTTTGCTTACTTGTGAGTGAAAAGAGTTAGCCATTTTCCTTTTAAAATTTCTTCATTTCTCCACTATGTACAACTTTTGTTTGAGCAATCAATACAAGAAGAAGGAGTTTCTAGCTTTTCTTTGACTAAGGGATTTCTTGATACTTTGTGATCATAAATTCTATTTGGTCTATTTGCTTTACTTGCAGAGTTGTTTCCTCTTAATTTTAATGCATGTGATGAAACTTCTAACTAGTGTTTGTAAGCATCTGATTTCCTACTTGTAGCATTAGTTTTCCCTTACTTCATATTCTCACTCCCTTTCCCACTCTCTTGACAAAGTCCTCTCTAGCAAGAAATTGCTAACTTTGTTGCATGGTCAATGGAGTGCCCCTATTGGATCCCCAACCGCAAGGACAATCGGGATAAAAATCACTTCACTTTTGCATGCATATATGATGGATGCACTATTTAAGTAATGGGACTTATATTCCTAGAGTGTTGGCAAGAAATCCAACAATTTTTCCCCGACAAATTTTCTCGCCAACAATTTCTTAATATAATTGGTAATTTTGTGATTTTTTATTAACTGAAAAATTCATTTAAAGTACAAGTGGCTTTTGCATGTTTATGTGAATTTTAGTTTTGGAAAGTTATTATATGTTATAATATAGATTTTTTTTCCATCTATTTTTTTCAATTTAAGGTTGGACATTATTTTTAGTTTGTGTTTATATTTAATAGATATGATGTAATAATAGATGATTATGTTATAGTGTTTTCATTGAGATTGTTTTGTTGTTATGAGACTTTAACTTTTCTATTTTCTTTCATATATCCTAATAAATTTTTAGGTGAAAATTATATATAGTTCCAATGTTTGATCATTTATTGACATAAATTTAGTTGCGTAATAAAAGTTCTCACTCCTACTTCTTCATTTAATTTTGTTAAAAAATTGTAGAACTCCTCTTCATTTTAAAATCGATAATTAAGCTAATAGAGATCCAAATTTCAAGGTTAGAAGTTATTTCATCCCTACACAACAATTTAAATTGTGGAGATCTAATCAACAATTATGTGATGAAAATAATGATCAAACTAGTTGTTGTGTACTTAAACATAACATATATATTCATGTCTTTATTTTTAACATTACTATTACTATTTTATATTTTGTGTGACAATATTTAGGTCATAGGTTAATCACATGTTGATTATTTTTGGTGATTTGAATATAAACCATGGAAAAATACCTAAAGAATGTATCATAATTTTATAATATCAAAAATTAATGTAAAATATAGTCTTCATTATCCGAGAGACATTTTGTCTAAATTGAATTTGCACATGAAATCCATCCTTAGTGAAGCATGTTCTCCCATATTTTCATTCATTATAATTTTTAATATTTATAATGTAGTTCCATTTTTTTGTATTTGGGACTTAACTAGTGGTATTAGAACTTGAATCAGTTTTCACATCCTTTCCCAAAATATTGAAAGGGTTTTATCCAAAAATGACTCAAAATTTGTGACCAAGGATGAGGTGAGGGATTTATTTACTTATTTTTCCAAGGAGGTCCAAAGAGATATTCACTCACTTGTAAAACAACTCAAGTAGATATATTGGATATATTCCAACCCTCGATGCACAATCATTAAATATGAGGAAGTCAAGTACATAAAAATTAGGGAGTGTCGATTGAGACCCACTATATGATATTGATAAAGAAATGGAAAGATCACATCATCCATCATTTCATCTATGAATAAATATCCCATAGTATTCCTTTGTCGGTGTATGGAGGTCTATACATGGCAGAGAAAACTCATAGTTGATTTTTGGATTTAGAAGACTAAAAATCAATATAAAATTTTAATTTTTCGCCATAACATTTGAGAGGTGTTTCCAACACATGGGAAGATAGATGATATTTATCAAACCTTGATGGGGACTTTTTTTTAATGCTTAGAATAAGAGAGTAAATTGAAACTGCGCAATGAATCACATGATAGCTATTTGATGAACTTCTTTCAAAAAATGTATGTAGAGGAATACTTGGGAAAATTATATGTTTACAAATTTAAGGCCAAATTTTCTTTGAAGTTAATGCAGAAAGTCTATATTCCCATCTTAGAGGATAATATTCCAATATAGGCAAGGACACTTGAACTTAACTCTTTTGATAGATTTATTATTGTAGTTATAAGAGATGAAAATTATATTATAACACCCACATATTTGAAACACAAAATACAACAACAAAATTATAATTTTTTTTTTTTTTGTTTTTCATTGCTCATAACACGACACCACATGGGCTCAAATAGAAAAAGTCAACATCACATAAGACACTTACATAAGCATGGACCCACATAGACAACATGATAACATAGGGTACACATCAATGTCTTACTCAAATGACGTAAACTAAGACAATGACCCAACTACGGTAAGGCACACAGGATAGGCATACTCCACAACATGGCCTTTTCATGGTTTACATATTTATTACATTTAGTTTTCCATTATATAACCTTATAAGTTTCAGTGAATTAAAATGGTAAGGGTGTAAAATTTCCTTTTCTAAAACTTCAAATACTTTATTTTTGTATAACATTAGCCTTTAAAAGAGAATGCACTGTTGGTTCCTTTCTCAATTTCCATTAATTATCCACAACTCATTTGTTAATTAAATTCATTTTATACACCTACAAGCCTCCTAATATTCATTCTTACGTTAAAGGTTTGTTTCTCAAAATATGTTTAATTGACGTTAAATTTTATCCTCGTTACGAAAAGGAACTAACAAGATGTTAAGGTTCTACTTTTTGAGACGTATATTCGATGTTTAAATTTTACCTTTGCTAGACAAGGGGAACTATCGTGAGATCAAGAAAGATAAATTAGAGTTTAAAGGGTGATTTAGATTCAAGATATCTCTTCCCATAAACATCCTTCCATCATAGTGCCCTATTTTTCATGTTACAGTTGGCTACAATTAAATAACTTGTTTGAATCCATTCAACATTTTTGCATCATGAAATTTTCATTATATATTTCTATATTTAATAGCTTGTGTTTTTTTTCGAAAGTTTGATCTCAACTAGGAAATTCATATTTATTTTTAACAACATGAAAAGGTATAGTTAAATTAAAATGACTTCAAGTATGACATTATTCCTAACCAAAAATCTAATTTACTCATATACTCTTTACACTTACGTCGTACTTTGGTCTCACTATTGACATTGTCTTAGAACAATTGTAATTCAAATGACACATAATTTACAATTATGGATTCATCACTACAAGGAGTGGTGTCCCTGTACCTAAAAAATCATTTCATCACTCTTAAAAACCCAAGTATTAAATCATATAACAAGACAACCCAAAAACTATATGCTTTTCAAATTTATTCCAAGGAACTATTTAAATTATTTAGTAAAATGCATCAACATTTCCTTCACCAATACCCTTAAGAAGGGCTCCATGAACTATTAACTTCAAAAGAAATCATGGGTGGGGAAAACTACACGCTACGAGAAAGCACATGGTAATTTTCTATTAAGCATCAAAATTATCTAATAGTGACAAAGGGAGTTTAAATGCAAAATTTATAAAATTTTATGTGTTTCAAAATCCTTCTAAGGTAATATTTATAATAATTGGTAACAATACATTATAGCTCCTTTGTTCATTAGCATCTTAAGAGGCCACTCAATGTATTACATTCATTTCTAGTCAAGGGTTTCTATGTTTGACTATAGGTCATTTTAAGGTGTGAAAACATATTTATCCCATTAAACCTTCGTAAGGGAAAAAGGTGTAAAGTTGTTACTAGCCAAGGTGACATATTTATCTGTGAGGAACTAAAGAGATCATTAACAAGAGTTTAATGCATAGTACACTAGTGCACTAACTCCACTTGTGTCATTAGGATCTTACGAAGGGTTCATTCAATGATAAAGGTATCCCAAACTATCTTCTTAAGAATATGGTTGACCACTAGGACACGAAGGTCCAACATGAACATTGAACTCTAACTCATCCATGAAGATGAGTAGACCTATGAAACCAAGAAGTGTTAGTCCTATTTACCCTATGAATGACAAGGTTACTCAACTGATCTGTTGCTTTGTGCAAGGAAATTTAAGTTATAGAAATGGTCTTTGAAGAATTTTTTAAATGAAGGATAAGAAATCTAATTGTGAGGATTAAATTATTTCTTAATACATTAGGGTTTTGCAAACCTATATGTGACATGATTGAGAGGGAGTGAACGACAAAGGTTTAATACTCAATGCATTTATATGGTGTAAAAATGATAAGTTACTTCAAAACATTTGGATTTTATCTATAACCACAATAACTATTAGGAAGTTTATTGTTTCAACCGTCTAAACAATGTGATCCATATTTAAATTCAAATGGGCTTGACACCTATGAAGTGAACGATATTCTTTTTACCCATTTACAAAATTCAACTATCTTCCTTGTTTATCTACCTAACATAGTTGTTCCTACATTCATTATATTTCACTCCTACTAGTGTTGTAAGGTTAGCTTTAACACAAGGCATACACAAACAACATAGTTTTCCATGTACAATGCTTTAAATATAAGAGTCTAAGAGGAACAATAGTCTTCAAAACACTACTTTTGATAATGTAACTCTCTTAAATTCACTTTCTTTTAAAATTTGTAGTTCATATAAATATACAATATATTAATGTCATCTCACTGATTACAACATATCACACTCTAATCCTTCATATCAAATACATTAATTTCATTCATGAAAACACTCTAGTAAGTGATCTCCTCAAGATTACGCATTATACCTTCTCTATTGACATGTGACTTGTTAGATATGTGCCAACAAAGTTAAAATTTTCCATTCTATTTTTAGGAGGAATCGTAACATTATTTCATCAATTAGGTGTATATGTTTTTGTGGATATCTTTAATCTCTCATAACGAGTTTGCATGTAATTTTTTCATATTGAGTTAATAAATCTTGATATCTTGCACCATGGATGTTTCCCTAAGCTCTCTGTTGGGGATTTACCACATAAATTTGGGGTTCATCTCTTACATGTTTGGTATATTGTATATTTTATTTTTATCTCTTTGTGAACTAGTATTTTGTTGCTTTAATTTCGTGTGTATTTATTTATGCATAATATGTGGTTTCCTAACATGACTAAATTGTCACGAATTTTTCATCCTCAGAGGAAGTTTCAAGGTCTTCCAGTATTATTTTATAGTTTAAGAGTTTCTTTCATTCCCTTACTCCTTCAAGCTCACTCTTACTTCATTGAAAAAGGTCATCTTAAAACAGGGGAAGAACACAAGTCTTTATTGAAACAGGGTCATCTTATTTATCCAAAGAAAAGTAATGGCCAGAATGAAAATTTGAAAGGCCAAAAAAATAAATTTATTTGATCACATAAATTTACGTCTCCTTAAAATGAATTACTAGTTCATCTCTACCCATATTTAATTAAGAAATAAAAACAATTTGATTAAGAAATAACAATTGACAGAACCTTTGAAAGAAATAAAACATAATTCTTTCACTTACAATACCTAGAAAACAAAATACAAAGTGACATCATACATCTATGAAAAATTGGAGATCATAAAACTGACATAGAAAAGTCTTCTAGATGGAAAATATACATCAAATTGATTCGGATGTATGTATTTATGCACAAATTATTCACTCTTTTTCATTTAGAAATAGGATTCCCCATGGCTAGATAATTTTGTTGTATGGATTGTGAATATATTAAGAAAAGATGCTTTGAAGAAAGTAAGCTACTAATGACTGATAGTTTTCCATGAATAAAAGTGTGATCGAGAATCAATCAAAATGACATTAAAAAGGCAAAGCTTATGAAGGTGATAGAGAGACAAGAGAACCGGTGCAAACATTATTACAGGCTGAAAATTATTTAATTCAACAAAAATAAAGTTTAAATGATAAAATCTAAAATATGACGAGTGTAAAAATTAATTAGATTAAATAACAAAATATGGAGCATTGAAAAAGAATAAAAATGGGGTGTTTCAAAGTGGTTGTAGAATTTAATATGCAACTATTTAGAAATTGACATCTAATCAGCCAAAAATCTCAATTATTATATTTTTCATTAAATTTTTAATAACCCACGTAGATGGTGTTCCTGTGTTATTAGGTCAAAATTCCAAAAAATGTGCTTGGATGAAATAAGGAACACGTCTAGGCTATAAAGTTTTTTTAGTAAGGATGGGTAAGATTGTCCTCCCACAATATTTATCAATTAAAAAAACACTCGAGACCACCATTTTGAACATTAAAAAGCTTCAAACTCATAAAAATCAAAGCTCACTGGGAAGCATCTAATGGTTGATCCTTCATTTAGATAAAAATTTAACAAAATATACTCATGTTTTTCAAATACTAGTGGTTGATCCTTCATTTAGACCAAAAACCCTCAAAACATTTTCTCGTATTTTTTAGATGCCCGTGACTTGACCAAATTGATTGCTACACAAAACATATAAAAATGCAAAGTCACTACTTTCAAAAAAAATAACCATATGGATTAATTTCATTGTTTTGGTGATTTATTTACCATCTCCAAGAGTATGTCCTTGGTGAATTTTAACAATGCCTTGGAGCTTCCTAGCTAGACACGCCCGCTCCAAATGTCTTATATTTATAAAAAAATACATTTTCTTTAAGCTACTCTCATATCCCAATCTTTATGAGTTCCTTGCTGTTGGTGAACTCCTAAGAAATATATAACATTAATCCATCTCTTTCGAGACATATCCCAGGATCTTAACCTTTGTCACACTACCCTCAAAAGAACATTTTTGACCTCCTTTTAAAAGCTTCTTTCTCTATCAAACATACAACACAAAGTTTTTTAGTATTTTATCTTCTTCTTTAATGCGTGAAGGACATTTTGTATGCCCACTTTAGGAAACATATCCATTTTCTAATCCTCTTGATGTCATGTTAAACATGATTCCAAAGAGCATTAAAAATATTCACAGAGGCATAAAATGGTTTTTATGGTATGCAACCTGAATTTCGTCTATTTTTCTCACTTTTTGGATGCATATGGAATCCTGAATCCAATAGATTCAACTAATGCTCTCACTTTCTAACCTGGAAAAGATAAGGGCATAATAAAGATTGAAGTATGAGACATGCGCATAAAATCTACACATACAAGTAAATAAAGTGGATCAATAAGTATGATTACAAAAATTAATAAGTTAAAGATATTACAATCATTTCATCTTCTCACAAGCATAAAACCCTCACAATGGATTAAATTTGTTTTCCACGTGAAATGAACATGTGTTCAACCTAATCGAGATCACATTTTCCACCATATTCTCAACCTGCATAAAAATAGGGCTATTGAAACAGGTATGGACATCCATCAATGTATTAACAAAAAGGGGATATTATAATGGAAAGGGAATTTTTGCTAAATTTTGTAGTTGGTAAAACTCCTTTACTTGGCTTGGACGCATTAATCTACTTGAAAACAAATGTAACAACTTTGGAGTCTTCCCATAGCTCATTTTGGCCTCTCGAAGGTGGTAGAGATCCAAGAGAACCGATGCAAACTCTAGAGACCCAACATAGAGAGGGACTAAAATTACATGTAATGCATTAATATTCCATTCTTAATCTATTCTAATAATTTCTTACCATTCAACATTGGTTTTGATGTCTACAAGATCTTTAACAATGTCTGGTTTATATATCCTAAATATTTAATTCAATAAAAATAAAGGTGAAATGATAAAATTAAAATTCTAGATGAGATGACCATTGAAGAGTGTAAAGAATAATTAAATTAAATAAGAAAATATGAAGTATTTGAAAAATAATTAAAAGTGCGGTGTTTCAAAGAGGTTGTAGAAGTCAATATGCTTATATTTGGAAATTGACATCTAATCGGCCAAAAATCTCAATTATTATATTTTTTCATTAAATTTTTAAGAACTCAAATTAATGGTGTTCGTGTATTATTAGGTCAAAGTTTTTAAAAATGTGTTTGGATGAAATAAGGAACACGTCTACGCTATAAAGATTTTTTATATAAGGATGGGTAAGATTATTCTCCCACAATATTTACTAATTAAAAAAACACTCAAAGACCACAATTTTGAGCATTAAAAGCCTCGAACTCCTAAAAATCAAATTGATGGGAAGAATCTAATGGTTGATCATTCATTTAGAGAAAATAATGACAAAAATGCTCATGTTTTTCAAAGGACTAGTGCTTATCCTTTGTTTAAAACAAAAAACCCTCAAAATATTTTCTCATATTTTTAGAAGACCCGTGGCTTGACCAAATTGGCTGCTACAAAAAAAAAAAAAAAAAAAAACTCAATTTCAACAAAACAACCACATGGATTAATTTCATTTTTTTGGTGATTAATTCACCATCTCCAAGATTATATTCCTTGGTGTATTTTAAGATTTCCTTAGAGCTTCCTAATTACACACCACTGCTCCAAATATCTTATGTTTATAAAAATATGCATTTTCTTCAAGATACTCCCATATCTCGAGCTTTTGAGTTCCTTGATGTTGGTGAACTCCTAAGAAAGATATAAAACTATTCCATCTCTTCCGAGACATATCCCAAGATCTTAACCTTTTCTACGCTACCCTCAAAAAAACATTTTTGACCTTCTTTTAAAAATTTCTTTCTCTATCCAACATATAAGGCAAAGTTTTTAGTATTTTATCCTCTTCTTGGATGTGTCAAGGATGTTTTGTATGTGTACTTTAAGAAATATATCCAATTTATATTCCTCTTAATGTCATGCTAAACATGATTCCAAAGAGCATTAAAACAATTCACAAAGGTATAAAATGGTTTTCTTGAAAGGAACGATAAGAATATTGTTCCAAGCCGCGATCTCAGATGATAATAGCACACCACATTAGATTTGCAAAATAGAAGAGCTAAAATACCATATATGGAAATCCATCATAATCCATAATGCTCAATACATTACAATAGAATGACTTGAATTATTCAATAAGAAAGATGTACATATAGGAGGAGGGAAGTGCAACTACTACCTAAATCAGTGGTGAAGAACTCCCACTAACTAATACTGGTAGTTAAGTTAATTCCAAAATACTAGTAAGCTAACTTCATATAACTGAGAAGCTAACTCAACACAACTAGTAAGCTAACTCCACACAACTAGTACACCTAAACAAGCTAACCCAACAAGTGTAGGGCTAACACAAGTGTAATAATTATCCTAATAAATAAATAAAAGGATAAATAATAACCTACACTAACACCCTCCCGTAAGCATAGCTTAGGTGGGTGGAATTGAAGGTGGGTCTCGACAACAAGGCCTGATGAGGTACCCACGTACAACAACTGGAAAAAATGGACACCGTAAGGTACCCAAAACCAAGTAATAACAAAGTAGAGAGAAAAATCCTGCTGCAAGATATCCTCAGAAGCTCGACTCCAAAAA
This sequence comes from Taxus wallichiana var. yunnanensis, assembly GCA_018340775.1. Taxonomy (NCBI): domain Eukaryota; kingdom Viridiplantae; phylum Streptophyta; class Pinopsida; order Cupressales; family Taxaceae; genus Taxus; species Taxus wallichiana. Next base: position 208,590,133 of record CM031240.1, read on the forward strand.
TTTGTACAATGCTGAAGAAGTGTGGTGCACACTATGGTCTGAATCCACTGCTCGATCATATAACTCAAAAACAATTGACACTGGGCTTCACCAGAATAGCTCCATGCAAGGAGACTATCAATGGAGTGATGTCGAAAAGTGAAAAACAAACACCAAACATAATTTGATCAACTGCTACAAATAGGTGTGCCACGATCCAAGAAAAACCAAGGCAACAAGGCAAGGACATGAGATCCAAATAAATAGGAGTTCCATGATCCAAGAAAAATCCAAGGTAACAAGGCAAGGGCATGAAACCCGAAGAAGCAGTATCAACACCACACCCTCCCATACTGTAGAATGGGTAGAGTGACACCACAGATCTGTATGAATTTTCAAAATCAACTACTCAAACACTGACAAACTAACACTGAGCTCCACCGAATTACTCCCCACAAGAGAGAGTGTCAACATGCCAAAAAAAGTGTCGAAAATACAGATCCAAAATATCTCAACAAACAGGAGAGATATAAATGTATACACCCATAGATACAATAATGCAATACCTAAAATTTTAGGACGTCAGGCTCAACCAAAAATGCATCCACAAGGGATCACAACACCCTCCCGAATTTGGAACTTTATAATTGAGTGCATGTAAATATTACAATGAGTAATAGTACCTTTTATATTTGAAATATGTGTATAAAAATGTCACCAGTGCATAGATCTTAAAAAAAATACACAATTTCAAAAAAAGATCACCTTAATCCGAGCTACAGATCAAAAGTTATGAGTTCTACAAGGTTTTGCTATTAAAATAATATTTTAATGTTGATCTTTTAAAAGGTACATGTGACACCCAAATGTCCAAAGGGTAAAAGAGTGCATCCACACGATACATGCTTGTGACCAAAGGATAAAAGCTGCGCCCAAAACCTAAATGTCCATAGGGTAAATCATTGCATTCGGAGGGTACATGTTAATATCCAATGGATAAAAGAATGCACCTAGAGGGTACAAATGTACATCCAAAGTGGATTAAAGATCGCATCCAAAATATAAATATCCGAGAGCGTAAAAGAATGCATCTGGAAGGTACACACTTATATCCAATGCATAAAAGAATGCACCCAGAGGTTACAGATCTGCGTCCAGTGGATAAAAGACTACATCCAAAATAGAAAAATCAGAGGGTAAAAGAATGCATCTGGAGGTCTACGCAGATCTGTACCCTATGGGTGCATTCTTAGACCATAGTGTGCACCACACTTCTTCAACATTGTACAAGTTTTGGAGTTGAGCTTCGAGGATATTTTGCGGCAGGATTTTTCTCTCTACTTTATTATTCTTGGTTTTGGATACCTTACGGTGTCTATTTTTTCCAGTTGTTGTACATGGCTACCTCATCGAGGCCTTATTGTCGGGACCCACCTTCTTTTCCACCCATCTAAGCTATGCTTTTATGGGAGAGGGTGTTAGTGTAGGTTATTATTTATCCTTTTATTTATTTATTAGGATAATTCTTACACTTGTGTTAGCCCTACACTTGTTGGTTTAGCTTGCTTAGGTGTACTAGTTGTGTGGAGTTAGCTTACTAGTTGTGTTGAGTTAGCTTCGCAGTTATGTGAAGTTAGCTTACTAGTTGTGTTGAGTTAGCTTCGCAGTTATGTGAAGTTAGCTTACTAGTCTTTTGGAGTTAACTACCAGTATCAGTTAGTGGGAGTTCTTCACCACTGATTTAGGTAGTAGTTGCACTTCCTCCTCCTATATGTACATCTTTCTTATTGAATAATTAAAGTCATTCTGTTGTAATGTATTGAGCATTATGGATTATGATGGATTTCCATATATGGTATTTTAGCTCTTCTATTTTGCAAATCTAATGTGGTGTGCTATTATCATATGAGATCGCGGCTTGGAACAATATTCTTATCGTTCCTTTCATTTTGCATAAAAATGCTATAATGCCCCCTCCTGGGACATCGAAGAACACATCATTCGTGACTAGAAAATTTAGGGTAATTTTTTTTTGAAGTGTTTGGTTAAATACTAATACATCTTTTGTATCTTTTCCTGGTAACTACTAATTATATACCATTTAATTTTTCCAATCTAAAATGTTCACTAACCCTAACTCGAAAATTATTTACTTAATTATATTTTAAATTTTACTAAGGTCCTAAACGAATAATTCTAAACCCCTTTTAAAAAAAAAAAAAAAAACTCATTCCTTCATTTTACTTTCTTCCATACATATTCTTCTTGTTTATTTTTCCTTATATGAAATACATATATATTTATACTCATTTATTTTGTTTCGTTTTATTACACCTATATTTATGTTTATACATTTGTTTATTTGGTTATTTATTATTATTATTTTTTTTTTGCATACCCTTACTATTATTCTTTATTTTAGAATATATATATATATATATATATATATATATATATTAGGTTAGCTTTTAATATCTATTATTTTTAGGTATGTTGTAAGTTGTATGAGGGCCGCAGGTGGAGGAGGGTCGGGCGGCGGGTGTACAGAGGGGCGCGCGGCGAGGGAAGGCCGGGACAGTGGCGTAAAGGGGACAGCGCAGGGCTGGGTCGGTGGGGGCGGCGTGGGGAGTGGACAGGGGAGGCGCGCACGACGGCGGCAGGCCTGGGGCAAGGCGGTTATCAAAAGTGCGGCCGGAGCAGTGGGGGTGGTGCCGTGTGGCGGCGGTGGGTGGAAATTTGGAGGAGTCGCGGGAGGAAGAGCACGGGAGGTGGCGGGGTTTTGGGGACGGTGGGGCAGCGCCCCACCCCCATTCTATCTTTGCAAGGCTGCGGGGGGGCCGAACCCCCCACAAATTTAAATTTTTATTTTTATTTTTTAAATTTTGTTTTATAACATTTTATATATATATATATAAATATACACCGTTAAATTAAAAAGAACAAGAATATATATATATATATATATATATATATATATATATATATATATATATATATATATATGTCTGTGTTTTAAACACAAAGATGTATATAATGTATTTTAAATACATATATACATATATTCAAGGGATTCTTCCAGGTATATATATAAACATATCTCTTTTGTAAAAGAAAATATAAATCTATATATTAAAATGTCACCACAAGATAAAATATATATATATATATATATATATTTTTTTTTTATTTTCTAAAACAAGAGAAATATAGTGTTGTCTTTTGTAAATAAAAAAACCAGCAATACATTCCTTTGCACGAAATAAAAGAAGGATTTCTAAAACTAAGGTAATCCAAAAACTGGATATGTGCATTTTACAAATGAATTAGTTTCTTCCATGGTTAAACAAGAACAACTTTCTTTTCAAATGTCAATAAAGAATAATTCATACTCTTAACATGAGAGATTTACAACATGGAATGCATACATATCACAAGAAGGCATAATTTCACATATATATATTTTCTTTCATTTCAAAAGGAGACTACATACAATCACAAGCTATATTTCATCCATTGCTCTTTACATAACTTTCAATACATCTCTTGCATACTATGCAATAACACAAGGGGAAACAACTTAGCAACTATTACCCAAGATTGAAGTAAGGCCTCTAAATTACAAATAAAGGAAAACAATTTTCTTGCAAGTGGTTTCCACACCACCAAGAAGATACTTTGCAAAAAGGGTTGGTCACCCTTCAAATAGCCATAGTTGAGTTACAAAAACAAAGGAATGCCAACAAGGTGAAGGAGAAAAGAGTGCTCCAAGATGACAAGAGATTCCAAGCTTGAGATACATCCTTCATGCCTGCAAGAAATCCAACAAGGAGAAGGAGCTTGTTTGCCACCCAACCATAGGCATCATCACATGCCTATCCCAAGGTTGGGATGCATGCTAGCCTCCCCCAAGCCCATGGGAAAGAGGATAGCTACCAAAACTTGCACAAGGAGAAGGGTAAAACAACAATGAAACAAACACACACAAACATTAAGTTCACAACAACACAAGACTCCAAATTACAAGGAGGAGACCCATGTTCATCCTCCAAAAATGGGGAAGAGAGGAGAAAGTTCTCCAAAAATTAAGCATCAATATTATTTGCACAATGAACACAACTTCTTAACCTCCTTATTGCTCCTTATTCACAACAAAACCCTCCTTATTCCTCCCCCTTTCTCCAAGTCCTCCTTGGAAGGATTTTCAAACCCCAAAAGGGGTTTCCTTACCAAGGATGGGGAAGGAGATTCAAGCCAAATGAATCCACTTCCCCACCTCAACCATTGAGGGGAAAAAAAAATAATAAGACCCTACAAGGCTTGGCCATCAAGCCTTGAGGGTTGAGAGGGAAAATTCCCTCTCTCTTCCCCCACACTCCAAACTCCATCATGCCATATGATGGAGGGAGTAAAACACACAAACAACACTACAAGCTACACTAAACAATAATAATTTCTAGCAAACAATTTATCAACTAAAATAAAGCAACACAACAATAAGATCTAAGAGCCTACCTCAAGGAAATCTCTCCAAAAAGCTTCCTAACTTCAAGTTTTCCACACTTAGCTCCAAGAAAATCCCAAGCTCCAAATCACCCAAGCATCCAAGCAAGAAAATCCAAAGAAAAAGTCCCTCTCATTTCCCATGAATGAGAATTTGAAGAGGAGCAAGCAAGCATATTCACAAATGAGGGGGTGACATGTGTCACCCCTCTTCCTCCTCATGGTCAAAGATGCCAAAACAAAAGAGAGAAAGGGTAAAATTATCTTTTTGCCCTCTTCTCCCAAAATCCCTTAAATGTTAGCAAGACAAAACTAGTTGAACTTTTGATAAACACACAAATCCACATCTCTTACATGGATGTGACAAAACAAGGGTAGAAAGGGAGGGAAAACTCCCTCTAGCCTTGAAAACAAGTCCCCTACCCATTGGGTAGGGTCCAAGGGCTCATTTTTGTGATAGGGGGACTCCCAAGCTACAAAGGGGTCCCCAAAAATGCCCAAAATACCCTAATTTCAGGTTTTGCATTTTGGCACAAGGGTAGAGGGTGTGGGGACCACCCAAGGGTCTCACATGTGACCCTAAACCCTTGTGATAAGAGACTTATTAACAAAAATCAACAATTTAAAAGAAGGTGGGATTATTAACTTCCCAAAGCAAGTTTACAACTTTACTAACAACCCTAAACAAAAATTAATAATTCAAAGCAAAATACTTTACATACATTGGGGTCACTCAAAGTGCCCAAAATTAATAATCATCTATCCTAGGGCTTCACACAGTGAACATGGCTAGGACTCAGCGCGTGGGCTGCTTGTGCAAGTTTTGAGTAAGCGGCCCGAATCCCACGCTCTCCGTAAACTGTCACTGCACACTCATTGCACACATTAATTGCACTGTCAATACAATATAATTAAATGGCATAGTAAGATATCAATGCATGCTAAACTAACCTAACATCCTACTGAAATCAAGCTGCGACAATGTGCACAATTATATTCCAAAAGTTAGACAAGATGATAAAGTGACATATAGTCTCACCATGCAACAAATATCCATCACTATAATTAGGTTCCAACCACATCATATTCATTTGTTTCCATGTCATAATAAGAAAAAACGACAATGAAGAAATTAGGCTAAATTGGCGCTATACGCCTGAATGTCACACATGTCTAATATAATCAATATCTAAATATAATGTCCAAGATATCACCAATCACTGTCAAAATATGTCTATGAGCAAATAAACAACAAGCTACTGAGCTATAGAAAGTGTGGGCACTACAAATGCATGCTTTGCAGAAAATTGCACACAAATTCCAAATACATGAAAATAATAAACTCTTGCTTGCAAATAAAAACTTACAGATGGATGTCTACATCATCTATAATGCTCAATACATTACAACAAAATGACTTTAATTATTTAATAAGAAAGATGTACATATAGGAGGAGGGAAGTGCAACTACTACCTAAAATCAGTGGTGAAGAACTCCCACTAAGCGATCTTGGCGTTAAGTTAACTCCAAAAGACTAGTAAGCTAACTTCACATAACCGAGAAGCTAGTTCTCAACACAACCAATAAGCTAACTCCACACAACTAGTACACCTAAGCAAGCTAACCCAACAAGTGTAGGGCTAACACAAGTGTAAGAATTATCCTAATAAATAAATAAAAGGATAAATAATAACCCACACTAACATTTTTATGGTATGTAGCCTAAATTTCATCTGTTCTTCTCACTTTTTGGATGCGAATGGACTCCTCAATCCAATAGATTCAACCAATGCTCTCACTTTCTAACCGGAAACATGAGGTCATAATATAGATTGAAGTATCATACATGTGCATAAAATCTGCACATATAAAAGTAAATAAAGAGGATCATATAAGTCTAATTACAAAAATCAATATGTTAAAGATATTACAATCATTGCACACCCTCACAACTCACAAGCATAGAACCCTCACAATGGATTAAATTTGTTTTCCACATGCAATGAACATGCGTTGAACCTAATCAGATCACATTTTCCACCATACTCCCAGTGTGCATCAAAATAAGACCATTGAAACAAGTTATGGACATCCATCAAAGTATAACAAAAAGGAGATAATATAATGGAAAGGGAATTTTTGCGAATTTTGGAGTTGGTAAAACTCCTCTATTGGTCGGGACGCATTGTTCGCTTGAAAACACATGTAACAACTTTGGAGTCTTCCCATAGTTCATTTCGGCATGTACAAACAACCAAAACCCTTGGCCATATTTTTTAGGGCATCCCCAACTATAACATATGTCAAAATCCCTTTTCGATAATTTTTGATGGATGCCCACAATGTGTTTTAGAACTCTCATTTTAACGCAAGATAAAATGATATTCGAAAAGGATGCGGATTTTGGCTTTACTCTTGCCAAATGCATTTTCCTAGAAGCTTCCAAGACCTTTTCAACAACCCTATTTTGTGAATACCCCTGAAAGCATTGCATTCCATCAGTTACATCTCTCTATGACATTTGTGAAATAATTCACATGCCTTATGTATACATTCAAATTTCACATACATATTAACCAGAGAACTTGCAAGTATATCATCTTCCAAAAGCTACTCTCTCTTATGTTTTGATGCCGTGATGAATTAATAAAATTCAATGGCTCAATGTATGCAATCATTTCACTCATCCACCATTCAAATATGCTAGAGGAAGTTGACCACGCCATACATAATGTAGTTTTACAATCCACAATTTCACATATACGTAATTAAAAAATATTTTAATTTTGCATTTTGATTTTTTTTTCCCATCACTTACAGAACAACCACATTTTGAAGAGCTAGTTTGGGATATTCAAACAGTAAATCATGGTGAAATGAGTTAAAAAAAGGAGTAAAAATGAGAATCCCTGCTTCGAAACTCCTGTGACATGTCTGCATGTAAATGATTCTATCAAATATATTTGTTTAAAATGTTTAGTAGGTTTTGGAAGATACATACTACAAAAAAATTCCTATTCAATTTCAGTTCTGGACGTTGAATTTGATCAAGTCTAACAACAACAAGAGGAGATATTAGCAATCATACTAATATTTGACAATCAGAAAATGTAAATCCAGACTGAACAAAATTTTCCATCAAAGCATAATTGAAGTTATATAACATACAAAATCAGAAACTAATAAGAAACTAAATTAGAAAAACTAGTATTGAGTTTACCATAGAAAAACTTAAATTTTACTCCAAACTGTTCACGCCAAGCTGATTGCCAATGAATGAAGGTTATATCTGAGGTAAAGCATTAACCTTAACTGTAAGCATCTCTTCAAAATTCAAAAGATACAAAACAAAATTAATGACTTTTTAAAAAGATATTCTCCTTGAGTTAGTGAGCCATACAATACAGAGAGAAATTGGTAAAAATTATTTTGATCAATAAAATGCTTCATATTTTTGAAAACAATTAATTGCGTGTTTCACAATCTCTACAGACTGCTGTTTTTATTAAGAAAGTATTCATTCTAGCTGTAGAATTGCTACTTGTAATTTCAGACCTCTTTTACAATAATTTATCAGGACTCTCAGGATGAGAAATCAATCGTCTGTAGCAATGCCCTTCCCATCTCATCTTCGTCTGGTGCTGGCTCATGGAACAATGCTGATTGTTGGAAAGAGGTATCAGCCACAACATGGTTAGGATAATGCAGATGTAATGAACCCAGATCATCAAATGACTCTTCCAAGGGCAGAAAATCTTCCAGCTGTCCAAATATATCGTCATAACATGACTCTTCCGAGTGGAAAAGTGAAGAACCTACGTCGATTGCATCTGCACATGAATATGATAAAATCGGCATTGATAATTCATCTATTAATGGCTTGAAAGTTGTCATTCTGTCCACAAATAACCCTTCCTCTGGCTGGGAAAAGGAAGGCAGATAAATGGAATTATCTTGGATTTGTCCATAAACATCATCATGCCCACCAGATTCAGCTACACCTACACATCCCCAAATTACATTTAATAAAAAAGATAACTAGTGCTATTTATTTAGGTCAGGAAAATTTAACACTGCCTCTAATAAACTAGTATGAATTCCATAAATAAAACCAGCGTACCTGCAGAAGAACAATCGTATGTTGTTGGGTTCTGAAATTTAAATGCCCCTTCCTCTTCCTCTGCTCCTTTTGGGGCAATCTCCTTTGAAGCTCTGAAATCAGAGAATCAACCTTCATTTCATGCTCTGCATCTGCATCAGTACAGAGGCTTCCAGGGACTTCAAAATTGTTTGATATGGGATTGTAGAGGTTTATCTTATGAGCAGGAGATCGTTCAGAAAACAGAGAAGCATCAGTGTCAGGAATATCATTGTTTCGGTAAAAACGGAGAGTCCCATCTTCAGCTTCCACGCCAAGGCAGATTCCAACTCCGCAGATTTTAGAAATCTCGTAAGCTTTCTTGAATACTGTTGCGATCCTCTTGTCAAAGTGATACTTGCGCTTGCGACTGTCAGGAATGTACTCTATGTCCAATGCTTTTCTCCCCATGATGTGGGTGAAGTTGCACTTGCAACAATAACACAATGAGCGAATCCCTGGCAAGCAGCAATGAACCAGATAAGGAAATTCTTTTATCTGCCCTGAATCACTTGTGGTTCCAAACATGGCTTGATATTATAAATAGAATTCAAGAAACTCTATTTTGGGATTTGGATGTGGCCGTTAAATCTGTTATTGCAATTTGCGATTTATTCACAAGGAAATTTTTTTAGCTCTTTACTTGGCTCAAAAGTTACCGCTTTTTGCCAAGTTGCATAAAGATTCAAGAAATGCGCTCTGTGTCTTTGGATAATAATGTAATGGAAACTTCTATTTTGGAAATCTATTTACAGTCTTCTAGGAAAATGAAAGAGATACCGTTTCTAGCAAGTAGTATAAAATTTCAAGAAATATCAGTTCTGCTCTGTTTTGGATGTGGCAGTTGGCAGTTAGTAGATAAATTTTCAGCAACCAAATTCTTTGGAGAAACAATCCATCGCAGCAATGAACTTTCAAGCTGATGGCAACCAAATATTTCTTTACTTGGAGTTGAACGATTAACTCGCAAAAATATAATAACTCTCAACTAAAACGTGCAACTTAAATTGGAGGTGTATAGATCTCTCCTAGTTTAGAAAGGGGATTCAATTGGATGAGTTATTCTCTTTTATTGAAAATTTGATTTATCTTAAATTTATTTTAGATATTTTTATTATGTTTGTTTTAGAGATAGATTAACTAATTGAAATGTTTTTTTAGTCTATAAAAAAGAGGAATTCATTTGTTACTTAAAAAACTAATTTTATAACTTGAAATAACCAAGGAAATGAAATTAAACTTATTGTAAATATATTTTAAATCATGGTATTGTGTAGAGTAAGGAATATTCTTGTATGGAGTTGGAAATAAATGGGAATTTTTGTCATCATAGTTATTTATGTGAATAACATGATGTTGATTGGAAATGGAAATGGAAATGGAAATGGTATGAAATATATTAGTTCTATAAAATTTATTTTAATTATGAAAATTATAAGATATCATTCAATTAGGAAACTATGGTTGGATGAGAACAAATATGTTATGATGGTGTTGGAAAGGTTTAAAATGCTAGTAGAAGTGCAACGGTAATCTTATTGGTATCCACAAAACTAGACATTACAAATGTAGTGGGACTAGTTGCATGGAACATTTGACTATGTTGTTTTCTATCAAGAAAGTCCTTGTATAAACAAGGAAGGGAGTCAACATAGCTTTATGGATTTTGAATGGGGTGGAGACCTTAACATGATAACGTATACCATTGCACACATTTTATCTTGTCCGATGGAGATATAAATTGGAAGAGTAAGTGTCGAGAAAGTGCTGAGATATCTAGCATGTAAAGTCGTACTACATGGTAGTTACTCACAAAAGTGAAGATTTCATTTTTCTCAAGTTATGTTGGTCCATAAGTGGGTTCACATGGAAAATGGTGAGTATAGATTGGAACTCGATTGTGATTTCTCGTGAAAAGAATATTAAGTGCTGATCTTGATCTATGCTTATTGATGTGAAATATAATGTTCTAAGGGAAATTGAAGAGGAGAAGAAGACATAATTGGAGAAAGAGGAAACTTATATTGATGTTATAGATTCATCGATTAAGGTAGTAGTTATTGAAAAGATTAGTTGGTAGAGGGTAAGTATGGGATTTGAAGCTCACAATTCTTGAAGAACGGGTTCATGATTGTTTTATGAAAAGTGGGTTAATGTGGGGAATGCATCAAGTTTTCATAATATTATGCAAGGTATATTTCACAATGGTTAATGGTGCACAAGATAGTATGATACTATTAAGATATGAAACATACACAAGAGCATGTGTACATGTCTATGGGCACATGAGAATTGTGTGGGACTTTTGAAATGTGGATTGGAACATTGTGCAAAACATTGGTTTTCATATAGGATTATACATTGGTATATATGCACATGTGATTTGAAATGTGATGCACTCTTTGGTTGTACACCGTCACGGTGTAATAGGTGATGCATTTTCAATATTTGTATGACAAAATCTATCAAATGCGTGTATAAAATGATTTTGTTATTAAAAACTCACACGGTTGTGACAAAATATTCTAAACTAATGACTAGACAATAGTTAAAGAGAATCCTTAGATTTTTTTAATTTCCAAATTCATGAAATGCTTTAAATCATGCATATTATTTAAAGCATGACTAGATCTCGAGAATAAAATATGGAAGTACATGTAACAACATGCATGGTTCCATATGATACCATTATGTGGAAAGGTGTGGGGCTAAGATAAAAAGTATTGTAATTGTAATGTGTAAGTGATGAACTATTGAATACAATTTTAAAATTCCTATAAGTTATCTATGTTTTATTTGTAAGCTAGGTTAAAGGTAATATTATAAAAAGGGTTGTATTGTGTTTTCACTAAAAAGGTATTTTCAAGCTGAGTCATTTGTTTATATATATCTTGTGTACACACTATAATGATTATAGATATTTTTTCTCCTTTTACTTATTGTTGATAGTTATTTTCAAATCCCTTGAGTCTCTCAAAAATATCTTTTTCTTTCTCCAAATACGTAACCAATTTTTATAAATAGTTTTCACAATCATGCAAGATATTTTAAAAATTAATCTAAAAAAAAGTTAAGCGTAAAACACACCCTTGGTATTGGCATTTCAGATATGATCTAATGTAATTAAATCTTTCTTGTGTTGAAAATTCCAATATAAATCCATAGCCATGTCCTCTTTAGCTAAGCAGAGTACCCCTTCTATTCATAAATAATATGTGGTTGACCTAATATAAGAATTTACTACAAGGTGTAAAAATTGAACAAAATGATACATTAGATGATGAATGTCTTGAAAAATATAATGGTCATTGGTTATGTTCTTCTTATTACTTATGGTTCTAAAATTACATCTAAAATTTCCATGTCACTATTGATATTGAGAGATATCTTAGCAATCCTTTCATTCCTCCTCCATCCCTATCAATTCATCACCTAATACTTAGGCATTTATATTAAAACACACATTTCGCAATGAGACAATAACATCACAACATGGTATACCTCCATATCCTCTCCTTGATGGGATAATATTACCAATACAAACCCAATTATTCTTCCACCCCACGAAACCCATGAAACATTAACGAAGGTGTATGATCTCATATAACACTTAGAAATACTCAAAGACATAATTTTCATGTTAGAGTTTCTTCAATGATCCACTAAGATTAAAAATATCTTCCACAAATTTTTAATTTTAACTAATTTACACATTGATAGTGAGCCAACATAATTCCCAAATATTGTCAATACATTCACATGAATTAAAACTACAATCTCATTCCCGCAAAATAATCTACCCTCTCAAGATGTCATAAAGTAGCACTATGTTCAAGAAAGAGTACATGATTAAACATAATGGATAGTGGACCGGGTTTAAACATCTATAATATCACGTCTTTATAAACTTGGCATTGGGAAATAATTTCTTACACACTCAAACGTGAATATTAACGGATTTAATAACATGACTAGACACCCCTTAAAAGAAATTACATTAACCATCACAATAAGGCCAAAATTTATACCCACAACATTCTAGATGATGCCCAATAGCTTAAACTACACTATCCCTCGAAGAAAACTCAAATTCATGTTATACGGGGGTTCCTCTATAATCTATGTATACTTTTTTTTTTCCGAAGAGGGTTACATACACACTTTTCTCATAGAAAGAGACCCATTAAATTATTGTGAATATCCTAAATCATATACAAGTTTCATTTCACATACTAACCTTTTAAAGTTACACTTAGTACCCCTATGCAAGCTATACCTATTGAATGTTCATACACACCAATGAGCTAAGATAAAGTAGAAATCCAAGTGTCCAAGTAACCAATTTGATTCAAAAGAATAAAAAATAAAATAATGTTATCAATGATCAATTATCCAAACCCATCCCCTCCTACAGGTCTCGTGACATATGGATATGAATAATGAGATTTTGATATGAGATACCTCTTACATACCTATTGATAATTGTTGTAATACTAATGACACAAACATCACTCCTAGCATAATAAAAAGGTCCTTCCATGAATTTGGAGTTGGGGTCAAAATTATATAAAATATGGGATAAAATGGATATGGTTTAAGAAAATATGAGAAAGGTATCTAAGAAAAAGTCATCTCAGTCAACATAAACTTATGATGGGAATTGAACACAATATTTACTCTTCAATATAATATATATCATTTCAATGCAATCATAAATATATATAAATTTGCATGATGCTAAACCTACCATGAAGAACAATATGATACATTAGACTTTTTCAAAACAATCTTCACCATCCTTTCTACACATACCTAATATAAGGATGGATTTTTATCATGGAATAATGCAACGTATATATTTCAAGTGCCATTTGGGATCTTCCTAATGATAATATTACAATTAAAACCAGTGGAACCCCCCGGATTTCCAATTCAGCCCCTAGGTGCTTGTCGGAGCTCATCCCTTCACTTGCTTAAATCGGGACAAGTGTCAACACTATGCACATTGTACGAAACTTAGAGGCGGGAAAAATTACCTTCCCTTATCAAATGGTGATGTAGAAACCATGGCGGCCCACACTTCAACCACCTTGCTCAGAGCTCCATAGATTCAAAGAAACCATTTCTCAGAGCTATCTTAGATTCCATATCAAGAGTAAGAATATGGCAAAGAGATCAAATATTTTAACTCACAAAGAAAACTCAGATCTCATGAACTTCGTCACAAAAGATGAAACAGAACAAACCAAGCTCAAGTAACAACCATGGTGGAAAGTAAAACTCACGAGTTACGAGAAATTAGAAAAATAGATTACAGGAAAAGCTTGAGAATGACCAAGGCACGACCACTACACATAAATCATAAAACTAGGTAAAGCTCTCATCATCATGTCAGTGTCTAATGATACAAAGATTAAAATGCTTATAGCGAAGCTCGAGTATACACGAGAATAGAATAATGGCGTCGAGAGGAAAATTTTCCAGGGCTTCACCCATACAACCAAAAAACCAAATGAAATGTGCTTGAGGGTCAAGCTCCTCTTTACCGCCTAAACCTAAGCATTGGTTTGGTTAGAACTCAACCACGGTCGGGATCAACGATTGCAAATCACAAGGACACAAGATCAACATCCTCAAATCAATCACGATGACCAATGCAAACCACACGGGTAAGATGCCACCGCCCACATTAAATGCCCGTCGAGAAAACCTAATCGCGGTCATGGACCAATGGCATCGATACAAAGGTACAAAGATCAATGACAAAGAATAAGGCATGAACACATAAAATAAACCACCGGGTTATAATCAACTCCGACCAAATTCGAAGTCAGCGCGAGAGTCACCAAGGGTGAGTCACCATGGAGAAGGGGAGAGCCCACGTGTCCACTAAATAAATCATTGGAAATGACTTTCAAATTCGAACCTTAGTACATGCTTGAATAATGTAAAAGAACCAACCAAATTATATACAATGATCATTGAAAAGGTGAATTTTATAATATGCCAAGGCCGACAAACTCAAAGGTGACATGAGACCATATAGTATGGTCATTCCAATAATCAAAGGTGGTCACGCATAATGTGGTGGCTTCTATAAAGTGCCCCTCATGTTTTTAAACCATAGTATATGCTAAGTCCACAAAAAGTGGACAAACCCAATGAAGACAAGAGTTCACAACCATAAGTGGTCCCCACTTCAAGGAGCGAGAATTGATTTGCGAGTGTCACTTATGTGACCATTTTTAAAGGAGATGTCAATATCGAACATGTGCACATAGCAGGTGGTCCCCACATGAGGAATTATTTTTGCAAATATTGTAAGTATTGTACTTATTTTGCTCTGACAAACAGAGAGTTGTATTTTTGCATGCCTTCACAACGGGACATAATAGAGAAGAAGAAAAAGTTACATGTTCATGCAGAGAGACTTGCCTAGCAAGCAACCTTATTTTTAGCAAATTATTCATCCTTCTTTTCTTAAAAATATAACAGTCAACTTCAGTTTGAATGTAATTTAAGTAAGGCTAATAATGCCTATTTGTAATTACATGCTCTATTTTATCCTTTATCTATTATTAAATAAAGGATAAAAATAAGATGCATGTGCGAGTACAAGCCTTTGGCTATTTTTAGGTAGAGGGTGAATTTTATTTTTGCTATCTATTGTGTGCCTTTGCAAAGCACAGGGGGACTACTGGAGGAATTTTTGGATATATGAGTACTGAAGCAAATTTTGCAAGTTTTTCCCTCTAAGTGTGAAGTATTTTCTGCCTTTCCAAGTTATTTTGAAGTCTTGTGTATATTTCTATTAGTATTGTGAATGCAAATTCCCTGATCAATCACCTTACCCTGTTGTAAATTAAGTCTTTTCTACTTAGTTTTAATGTTCATGTTAACTTATTAGCATCTTGTTGTGATTCTCCTCAGTCTGATCAAGTGTTTTGCCCTTAGATATTTTGAGAAAAAGCTGTTGGTTTGTACATCAAGAATCCTTCCCAAATCAGTTGTGCATATACTCAGTCAAAGCCCTCATACAAATTTGGTGTATCACCTTAGTTTTAATCATTTTACAATCATCTTTTACTCTCAAACTCCTAGAAATCAGTTTAGGATACACCAATAAGGAACCGGCCTTGATACCAGACACTCACCTCAAAATAGGTATACCCATAGACTTGAGTTATTTCCATTGTATCTACGAAAGAGAGAGATCAATTGTGCAAGATTAGAAAACCTATAACCATCTCTCTATAGGGTGCACTTTCGAGAGATAACAGTTTCTAGCATGCCCGGTGGGACCATGAATCAGATCTGCATGTGAATTACAATTTCTATAGTAAATCTATAGCAGATTACAAGAAATTAAAAGTTACTTTGGGAGCAAGTTGCTGCAATTTATTTTTAAGATTTGAAGATCTTTTGGCGACTCCGTTAAGCTGATATCAGACCAATATTACAGCATGTTCCATGCCTAAAGTGACTACAAGATCATCGGTAAGAGGAATTCCTTCTGAGTTTGTTTCTTTACCTTTAAATTCTGCTAGAAGGAGAAGAGTTGGTAATACTTTACCTTAAAATAGACCTAGTTTTGGTAACCCTTCTCCTAATATTCCTTCACCACGTATCAATTTCTCAATTAATATCCCATTTTTTCAAATGGCTATCCAACCCCAAGGAATTTTGTGACCTTTTCTAATGGCATTCCATTAGTAATCCGATTTACCATGACATTCCTAATGCTGCCATGAAAAGTTTGCCATCATTCGCGAATGAAAATTAGGTTACACTATTTGAACATATCAAAGATTTGGCATCCATATGTGCAGTCCATTACATCACTCATGAAGACGTAGGTTTAAGACTTTTAGCTGCATCCTTTAAAGGGTAGGCCTTGCAATGGTATAGAAACCTAGAAATTGGAAGCATAAGAACTTGGGATAATTTAGGTGAATATTTTCTGAAACAGTTCCAGGATAATTTAGATCATTTATCTCTCATTGAACAATTGTCTACTATTAAAAGAGCTCCCAATGAATTTATGTCCAGTTTCAATATCCGTTTGGCTAGAACTTGGGAGAGAATTCCAGCAAGTGTCAAGCCTCAAGCTGATCATGCTTTCCTTTATCATCTTAGAGCATTAAACAATTATATCTCAACTATGATTCAGTCAATGGGTGGAGAGACACTCCCAACAGCCTATGATATCACTATCCGAGCTGAAAATAGTCTTATTTAAGATGGGAAATTGGCACCAAGACCTTTAGTGCCATTTTTAATAGATTTAGCACATATTCCTCAGCCTATTACAATCATATAACCTACTATTGTAGCTCCATCAAATGATGTATTTAAATCTTTGCAGACTATGGGAAATAAATTGACTTCGATTGAGAACAAAATTACATTACCTAGTAGACCCTATCAGGCTCCTTATCAGCCCTATCAATAGAATCAAAAAAACAGGTAGCCTTATCAACATAATCAAAATTATAGGCAACCTTACCAACAAAGGTAGTTTGACCCAAAGGCTCCTAGTTCATCTAACGCTTTAGTCCCAATTAATATGGCTACAAAAGAGTGGTGTCAACCTTGCAATCAACCTCATTCAGTCTGCAACTTTCCTAAATGCTTTTCTAAATCTGAATCTTGTTGCTCGACCTCAATCTGAAATATTGTCCATGCCTCAAATGGAAGGTGGGCAGCAAGAAACTCATGTTCAGAAAGCACCTGAATAGAATTTAGTCAGTTTTAATGAGGAGGATTTCATTGTAGTCACTACTAGGGCTCAAGGGAAGGTTGTTGAAAGTCAAAAGCAACAAAATAGGCCTATCCTACCTACTCTCACTGATAAGACAACATCTATAGCTCCAAAGTCAACCAAAAACTCTGATGTTCCTAAAAAAACAACAAGTGTTCAGTTGATAAAGGCCACAAAAAACAACTACAACATGATCCAAGAAGAACTGTTTTTATTCCTTAGATATCTAAAGCAATCGAAGTAGAATCAGTTTTCACTAAGGCCTACTCTAAGACAGTTGCTTCTTTTAACCTTTTTCAGGTAATGAAAAAGTATAATGTTAACATCTCAATGTGGGATGCTCTAAGTATTCCAGGACAACAAGATTTACTTTCTCATGAACTAGCTAAGTTGCAGATTTCTTCAAATACAATAGAAAAGGAAGTTTAAAAGGAAGACATGGTCCTTGGAAAATTTGAGCAAGACCGCATTAAAGAAGTTAAGTGGATGGTTTAGAAAGTTATAAATGCTCACAATATCAAGAAGCCACCACCATTCTATTTGTCACTCGATTATTGGAGAACAACTAGTTCATAATTGCATGGTGGATAGTGGTGCAAGTAACACAATTATGTCAAAAGTGATTGCAGAAAAATTGGGTTTGCAGTATGAGCCTATAGAAAGGAGCATCTTACACTTGATGGGTTGGTATAATAAAAATTTAGAAGTGTCCAAAACAAAAATTGAGGTAGAAGGGATTTGGAAGCTTCATTTCGATGGAGGTAAGAACAAGAAAGGAAAAGGAAGCAGTCGATGCTCACTTCCCCAACGAATGAAAGGTATTTCTCATCTTTGAATCTCTAATTTTCATGTACTTATAACGTAGCTAAATACGAAGCTTTAATTCATGGCTTACTTTGGGCCAAAAAGAAAGGTATCAACATCTCTGATTTTTGGTGACTCGAGTTGGTTATTAATCAAGTAAGAAATTTCAATGTTTGTAAGAACCCATTAATAAAGTCTAACAAACATAGAGTTTCGGACTTAATGGAAGATTTTGATGCTATTAACATTCGAGTCTATTCCTAGAGCTGAAAAAAGCATGTAGGCAAAGACTAGTAGCGGTTGGGGCAAGTTTTGAAGTGCTCGAAAAATTTGAAAATAGTAAAATCCAACCTCATATAAAGTTAATTGTCAGGCCATCGGTACTGATAATGATTCAAATTGGCAAGTTTTTGAAAATGATGATCAAATCTGCAGGTTTTGCAGCAAAGAAGAAGAAGTGAGTTTTCTATAGTTAATCGGGATAAATTACAACACTTATATGGTGACAGATTGTTCGATTGAAGACAAATAAAGCGCTTTGAGGTCTGGTCACATTAGAAGATATCTTCAAAGAGCGATGATCGTTAAGAAAGGTCAAGACTAAAATGTTAACTCACACCGATAATTACAAAGAAATCTCGGTTGATGAAGGAAAAAGCTATTTCTTGGGAAGGTATGTTCCTTAAGCTAAAAGCAGTCATTTATTAATCTTTGCAAAGATTTTAAAGATGTTTTTTCTTGGAAATACCAAGATCTAAAAGGATTTGATCCCTAGTTTAGCACAACATACAATTGAGTTGCAGCCAAATTCTAAACTGTTAGGCGAAATAGAGGCATGTGAATCCCAAAATAAAGCCTCGATGAGGAAAGAATTATCCAAGTTGATTGAATCAAGTATTATCTTTCCAGTTAAGCATTCAAGTTGGGTAGCCAATCTTATTCCTGTTAGGAAGAAGAACGGTGAAATCAAACTATGTGTAGATTTTAGAGATCTTAATAAGGTTTCATTAAAATATCATTACCCACTCCCAAATATGGATCAAATTCTAAGAACAATCTCGGAGTTAGATAGACTATCTCTTTTAGATAGTTACGGTGGATATAATCATATTTTAGTTCGAGAAGAAGATAGATAGAAAACAACTTTTACTACCAAGTGGGGTACATACGCTTACAAAAGGATGCCTTTTGGTCTTTTGAATCTTTGGTGCAACGTTTCAACGTGCAATGGACATGGATTTTCACATCTTATTAAATAAATGCATCCTTGTTTATTTAGATGATGTTACTATATTTTCAAAATATTATAAAGAACATCTAATGCACTTAAGGCGAGACTTTTCGGTTGTGCAGCAATTTGGAATATCCTTGAATCCATCTTTGAAGTCTATCTTTTAGTACATCAAGGTAAGCTACTTGGTCATATTGTTTCTAAGGAGGGTTTAGCAATTGAACCTTTTAGGATTGAAGCCATATCACAACTATCATTGCCTCATCATAAGAAGGAGTTACAGAGTTTTCTTGGAAAAATCAACTTTGTTAGAAGATTTGTTCTAGATTTTGTAGCATTGGTTAAACCTCTTACAGCTATGCTAAAGAAAGATAAAACTTTCTCTTGGAACAACGAAGGAAGAGAAGGATTTGAAGCAATCAAAGAAGCTATCTCTCAGGCTCCTACTCTTGCAAATCTAAATTTCAATAAATATTTTACAATGTATGCACTTGCAGGAGCTGAAACAATCTCAACTATATTAACTCAAGTCAATGACAAAAATATTGAGCAACCTATTGCTTTCTTTGGACAAAGCTTGCATGATTATGAAAAAAGGTACACATTTCTTGAAAAGCAAGTACTTTTAGTAGTTAGAGGAATACATAATTTCAACTATATGATTTCCAATAATAAAATTCATGTTCTTGTTTCTCATCCAAGTGTGAAAGCATTCTCACTAAATAAGGAGTTGAATGAGAAAAGAGAAAACTAGATAACAAAGGTCATGGAGTATGATGTTGATATTCAGGTTGCTAAGACAGTTCGAGGAAATTTTTTATGTGAGCATCTAATTGCTGATATAGAAAAATAGCAAGTTATAGAACCAGGTGATTCAGAACAGCATGTTGAAACTACGTATCAGCAATCAAAAATTATGGTTCAACCAGAAAATCAGCAACCTGAGCTCACTCACGAGATTCGGGAATCAAGATGGATGAATGATTTGGTTAATTATCTATAGTAGGGCACCTATATGGAAGGTATGGATAAGATTAAATGAAGATATTTCAGATTACAAGTTGTACCTTATATCTTCATTGATAATATGTTATTTAAAAAAGATATAAATGGAATATTGCTGCGATGTGTTGATTATGATAAAGTTCAAAAATCGTCGAGAATTCCATGAAGGACCTGCAAGAGGTCACTTTCAAAGCACATACCATAGCCTTAAAAATAATGAAAGATGGTTATTATTGTCCTAGCATATTCAAAGACTGTTTGGAATGGATTAGAAAGTGTAAAACATGTGCTTTCTTTGTCGGAAAATAATGTCTAGCTTCTCTACCTTTGCAACCTATTTCAGCTGATTAGCCTTTTATGCAGTGAGGTCTTGACTTTATTGGCATGATAAATCCATCATCATCACAAGGACACAAGTGGATCTTGACTACTACAGATTATTTTACACGATGGACTGAAGTAATAGCCTTGAAGGATGCTAATGAAGCTTCGATAGTATCCTTTTATGAAGGAATAGTTTCTGATTTGGTGTTCTAGAAACTATCATATCAGATAATGCTTTAGCATTGCTTGGTGCAAAGATAATAGATTAGGCTATCAAACATGGAATATATCTAAGTTCTTCATCTAATTATTACCCACAAGGTAATGGCTTAGTTGAGAGTACTAATAAGAATTTGTTAAGGATCATTGGAAGAACGCTCAAGGATAATCAAAGAGCTTGGCATCGATGTTGAATTTAGCACTTTAGGTGTGAGTGACTCCTAAAAGATTAGTTGGAAATTCACCATACAAAATTATGTATGGAAAGGAAGTGAGGATGCCTATTTTAGTTGAGTTACGGATTACATTTGCTACACCAAATGGAGCTTCTTGAGAATGAACCATTACAAGTTCGTTATGCAGAGTTGATGGAATTACAAGAGCTAAGAGATAAAGACCATTTGAATATGGAGAAGAATCAGAAATAAATGAAGAAGACTTTTGACCAGAAATCCAAATTCAGAGTCTTCAATGAAGTAGATATTTGGGATGTTGATCATGCAAAGCCATGAAGACACTCAAAGTTTGATACACTCACGGAGTGGTCCTTACATGATATAGACTTGCAAGGAACATAATGCTTTTTAGCTTTTGAAGTTAAATGGAGAGGAACTTCCCATTCCTATGAAAGGTATGTTTCTCAAACACTGTTATTGAAAATCTTACGGTGATTGTTAGAGTAGGATATCCCTTCAATAAGTGTAGTTCCTGCACATTGCAATATTTTTCAATTCAATAAGTACATTCATTCATGTGATTTGTTTACCAGTTATTTCCACTTTAGTTTATTTTGGAAGGGTTGGACCTTTCGAAGAGGAAATTTTGGTTAATTGTTTAGACTCCATGCCCAATGGATAAGAGCAAGGCACAGTCTTTAAGCGGCAGTAGATTTCCCCACAGGATCGCCAGAAATGTTGACAATTTTTACACTTGTGCAAAAATGGGTAACTTGAAACTTCATCGTTAAATTGAAAAGTCTTGGGTGAAGTATACCTAAGATAAGGGAGTTTCAATGTTATTATTTATTGTTGAATTAATTAATGATTAAGTGAAATCTGCTATTATGTATCTTTGTCTCAAAGCATTAAGATCACATAATCTGCATTTCAAGCCATCTTCAAAGAAAAGAACACAAATCCCCTAAGGATAACGGTGTTGTCTTGATGAAGATGAAAAATTAAAAATTAGGTGAAGTTTTGAGTTTTGAAGTAGCAAACATGAATACAGATATCAAAAATCGGGTTCATTCTTGAATGTTACAAGTTTTCATCAATTTCTTTCCTTCTTGATTAAGACATTCAATTATGTTACTAAGTTGTTTAGTTCATTATACAATCCATACAGAAAATCTATAATGCACAAGGAAATACACAACTCATTTTTAGAATTCAATGTTTTATTCACAAGGAGAGTCAAATGTTTCCTACACAAGTCGTGGGATGTAACTGAAAAGTAAAGTACAACTGGTAAAAAGAAAGGTACCCATGTATGAAAGAGAAAGCAAAGGAGTATGAGTGAACCCATCATTGCCTTGGGGTTTCTGTTCTTCGATTGAAGCATCTTCATCTCCATCTTTTGTTTCTCCTTCATCCTCATTGTAGAAGCCATTTTTGTGAAAAGAAGAAAATAATTAAGCGTCGATTACTGAGCTCGAGGATCCATTCACATTCCTACACTATCCTACTTCGTGCATATGAATCTTCTCCTAACAGGATATGTATTCTACTTGAAGAACAAGCTGCATGCATGCTTTATTCACACTGAAAAAGAAGAAGGATAAAAGAAAGAAAAAAACATGGACATAAGAGAGGCCAAAAGCCTAATTATTTTCTAACTATTTTCCTAAGTGTGCGCAGTACAAAGTTGCAGCCAAAGATAAAAATAGACAAGTCATAAGTGCATGCAATAAAAGGAAGAAAGTAACTCAAAGTTCCAACAACTATTACGAAATGGAAGAAGTTACTGAGTGTAGAAGAGAGACTAGCAATGGAAGCACATGTTTGATTTACAACAGAAGAAAAAGTAGAATTTGAAAGCTGATGTTTGGCTAAAAGAGAAGGTCATAGTTGAAAGGAATGAAGACAAGATTCCGGAAAAAAATTGACAAGGCTTTGCCATGTAAAATAGACATTTACAACTTTCCATCATGCTATTTTTAACTACTACATGCTTAAAGGAATGATTTAAATCAAGTGATACAAAAAAATAGCAAAACATGCTATGATCAAGATAACACAACTATGATGTCTTATTTTATTTACCAATCTAGCTTCAAACATGAAGTGTTATGTCTGAATCAAAAAATACAACTACTATGTTGGAAATGGATAAAAGAGGGAATTCTGGAAAAAAAAATTGCCAGGGCTTCGCCATAAAAATCAACACTTTAATTTTTCAGTTGCTACAGAAAGGACAAAAATCAAAGCTAGTTGCTACAGGAAAGGATAAAATTTCAAATTAAAAGAAATAATTTGTCCATCAGATTATTATACAATGCTGAGATACAAATAAGATTGCAAAATACTACAAGTAATAGCTTCAGAGATCAAATTGAATGCATGATTTGCAGTTACAAAAATAGAAGTCATTCAGAATGAATACAGAGATGCTGCCATATCAAAGAAGTACAACTATCTATGCAAGGAAATTGATCAAATACAGATGCAGCTATAGGTGAAGCTCAAGTACAATATTGAAGCACAAAAGAAATGGAACTACATTTTGACAAAACTTGAATTGTTCAACATGCAGGAGTTGTAAACAGAGTTCCAAAAATAATATGTTATGCAGAGGTTTATAAAACAATTACATCATTTTCAGACACAATAGTTACATCATTTTCGATACCAAGAACATTGATGCGGTCAATCACCAATGGTTAAAGTTTTCAAAAAAAATCCAGTCAAAGCTCACCAACTTCAAAGATGATGTTTTCATAATAAGTAATGCAATTTAAGTCAAGGCAACCATCAAAGCAAGACCATTGTTCTAGTTCTGAAAGACAAGGAAAAGAAATGATGGAATTATTTTGGAAATGAGATTTTGGTATCTCAACAGAGCTCCAGAATAGAGGGATTACAAAATATAAAATCAGAAGATCCATTTTTACTCATCTCATAGCACTATATGCAACTCGAAATAACCAAGGCCAAGTCCCGAAGGTCACAAGAAATGAAATGAAAAATGATTATCAGTTTTAGAGGTCAAAATGGTAATGAATAAGTAACAACAAAACTTAGAGGGAGGGAAAGCTTACCTTCCCTCATCAAATGGTGATGCAAATAGCAAGAGATGATGGCCACCTTGAAAGGAAAACCTGCATAAACAATAGAACGAAGCCGAGCTCGGAGAGCTTCAACAATGGCGGCCCACACTTCAACCACCTTGCTCGAGCTTCACAGATTCAAAGAAACCATTTCTTAGAGCTATCTTAGATTCAAGATCAAGAGCAAGAATATGGTAGAGAGATCTAATATTTTAACTCACAAAGCAAACTTGGATCTCATGAACTTTGCCACAAAAGATGAAATAGAAGCAGGCCGAGCTCAAGTAACAACCATGGTAGAAAGTAAAACTCACAGAGTTCAAAAAACTTAGAAAAACAGATTACAGGAAAAGCTCAAGAATGACCAAGGCACGACCACTACACATAAATCATAAAACCAGGTAAATCTCTCATCATCATGTCAGTGTCTAATGACAAAGAGATTAAAATGCTTATAGCCAAGCTCGATTATGCACAGAACAAAATAATGGCGTCGAGAGGAAAATTTTCTAGGGCTTCTCCCATTAAAACAAAAAACCAAATGAAATGTGCTTGAGGGTTGAGCTCCTATTTACCGCCTGAACCTAAGCATTGGTTTGGTTAGAACTCAACCACGGTCAGGATCAATGATCGCAAATCACAAGGACACAAGATAAACGTCCTCAAATCAATCGCAATGACCAATGCAAACCACCTGGGTAAGATGCCACCACCCACATTAAATGCCAGTCAGAAAACCCTAATCGCATGTCATGGATCGATGGCATCGATATACAAAGTACAAAGATCAACGATAAAGAATAAGGCATGAACATTCAAAATAAACCACCGTGGTTATAATCAACTCCGACCCGAGTTACAAAATCCACTCGACCAAGTCACCAAGGGTGAGTCATCGTGGAGAAGGGGACAAGCGACGTGTCCACTAAATAAATCATTGCAAATTACTTTCAAATTCTAAGCTTAGTACATGCTCCGAATAATGTAAAAGCACCGATCAAATTATATACAATGATCACCAAAAAGGTGAATTTTATAATATGCCAAGGCCAACAAACTCAAAGGTGACATACCATATAGGATGGTCATTCCAATAATCAAAGGTGGTTGAGCATAATGTGGTGGCTTCTATAAAGTGCCCCTCATTTTTTAAAACCATAGTATATGCTAAGTCCACAAAACTCGCCAAGCCCAATGAAGACAAGAGTTCATAACCACAAGTGGTCTCCACTTCAAGGAGCCATAATTGATTTGCAGAGTGTCACTCATGTGACCATTTTTAAAGGAGATGTCAACATCGAGAACATGTGCACATAGAAGGTGGTCCCCACGGGGAGGAATTATTTTTGCAAATATAGAAAGTATTGTAATTATTTTGCTCACAAACAAAGTGTTATATTTTTGCATGCCTTCACAACAAGACAAAATACAAAAAGAAGACAGAGTTGCATGTTCATGGAGAGAAATTTTCCTAGCAAGCAACCTTATTTTTAGAAAATTATTCACCCTTCTTTTCTTAAAAATAGAATAGTCAACTCAGATTTGACCTGTAATGTAAGTAAGGCTAATAATACCTATTTGTAATTATATGCTCTATTTTATCCCGTATCTATTATTAAATAAAGGATAAAAATAAGATGCATGGGCAAGTACAAGCCTTAGGCTATTTTTAGGAAGAGGGTGAATTTTATTTTGCTATATATTGTGTGCCTTTGCAAAGCACGGGGGATTCTTGGAGGACTTTTGGATATATGAGTACTTGAAGCAAATTTTGCAAGTTTTTCCTCTGAGTGTGAAGTATTTTCTACCTTTCCAAGTTATTTTGCAGTCTTGTGTATGTTTCTATTAGTCTTGTGAATGCAAATTCCCTGATCAATCACCTTACCTGTTGTAAATTCAGTCTTTTCTGCTTAATTTTAATGTGCATGTTAACTTATTAGTATTGTTGTGATTCTCCCTCAATACAATCAAGTGTTTTGCCCTTAGATATTATGCAGAAAAACTATTGGTTCGTGCATCAAGAATCCTTCCCAAATCAGTTGTGCATATACTCAGTTAAATCCCTCATACAAATTTGGTGTATCACCTTAGTTTTAATCATTTTACATTCATCTTTTTACTCTCAAACTCCCGAGAAATCAGTTTAGGATACACCAATAAGGAACCGACCTTGATACCGAACACTCACCTCAAAATAGGTATACCCACAGACATGAGGTGTTTCCATTATATCTATGAAAGAGAGAGATCAATTGTGCAAGCTTAGAAAACCCTACACCATCTCTCTAGGGTGCAGATTTTGAGAGATAAAAATTTCTCGGCACGCTCGGTGGGACCACAAATCGAGCTGCATGCGAATTATAATTTCTACAATAGATCTATAGTATATTACAAGAAATTAAAAGTTACTTTGGGAGCAAGTTGCAGCAATTTATTTTAAATATTTGAAGATCTTTTGGAGATTCCATTAAGCTAATATCATACGGTATTGCAGCATGTTCCATGCCTAAAGTGACAACAAGATCATCGGTAAGAGGAATCCCTTCGAGTTTTTTTCTTTACCTTTGAATTCTGCTAGAAGGAGAAGAGTTGGTAATACTTTACCTTATAATAGACCTGGTTTTGGCAACCCTCCTCCTAATATTCCTTCACCACGTACCAATTTCTCAATTAATATCCCAATTTGGCTATCCAACCACCAAGGAATTTTTTGACCTTTACTAACGGCATTCCATTAGTAATCCTAGTTTACCATGACATTCCTAATGTTGCCATGAAAAGTTTGCCATCATTCATGGGTGAAAATCAGGTTACACCAGCTAAACATATCAAAGATGTTGCAGCCCTATGTGCAGTCCATAACATCACTCATGAAGACGTAGCTTTAAGACTTTTAGCTACATCCTTTAAAGGGCATGCCTTGCAATGGTATAGAAACCTAGAATTTGGAAGCATAAGAACTTGGGATAATTTAGGTGAAAAATTGCTGAAATAGTTCGAAGATAATTCGAGATCATTTATCTCTCATTGAATAGTTGTCTACTATTAAAAGAGCTCCCAATGAATTTATGTCCAAAGCAAATATCCGTTTTGCTAGAAATTTGGAGAGAATTCTAGCAAGTGTCAAGACTCAAGATGATCATGCTTTCTTTTGTTATCTTAGAGGATTAAACAGTTATATCTCAACTACGATTCGAGTCAATGGGTGGAGAGACACTCCCAACAACCTATGATATCGCTTATCCGAGCTGAAAATAGTCTTATTCAAGTGGGAAATTGGTACCAAGACCTTTAATGCCATTTTCGACATTTTTAGCACCTATTCCTCAGCCTATTACAATCATAGAACCTACTATTGTAGCTCCATCAGAAGATGTATTTAAAGCTTTGTAGACTATGGGAAATAAATTGACTTTGATTGAGAACAAAATTGCATTACCTAGTAGACCCTATCAGGCTCCTTATCAGCCCTATCAACATAATCAACAAAACAGCAGCCCTATCAACAGAATAAAAATTATAGGCAACCTTACCAGCAAAGGAAGTTTGACCCAAAGGATCCTAGTTCATCTAACACTTTAGTCCTAGTTAATATGGTTATAGAAGAGTGGTGTCAACCTTGCAATCAACCTCATTCAACTGCAACTTACCCAAATGATTTTCTAAATCTGAATCTTGTTGCACAACCTCAATCTGAAAAATTGTTCATGACTCAAATTGAAGGTGGGAAGCAAGAAACTCATGCTCAGAAAGCACCTGAACATGATTTAGTCATTTTTAATGAGGAGGATTTCATTGTAGTCACTACTAGGGCTCAACGGAAGGCTGTTGAAAGTCAAAAGCAACAAAATAGGCCTATCCTACCTACCGTCACTTTGATAAGACATAATCTCTGACTCTAAAGTCAACCAACAAATCTAAAGTCAACCAACAACTCTGTTGTTCCTCAAAAAAAATAGAAAGTGTTCTAGATGATAAAGGCCATCAAAAATAGCTATGCTTTGATCCAAGAAGGTTGTTTATTCCTCGATATCTAAAGCGGTTGAATGGTTTCTTGCACCATGAGTAAATTTCTGATTGGAGGAAGTACCAATGAGTGGTAGTGATGAAGAAGATTGTGACAAAAAAATAAGATCGTCGATCATCCGTGGTTTTGGACTAGTCTTTGCAAAAGAGAAAATTCAAAGACAGTAAAAGAGACTCCTACTTCGAGCAATAATCGTGCATCTAGATAAAGGAAAGGAGAAAGAACCTAATTTCGATGAAGAGGAAAGTACGGAGTTTTTGGAAAGGATTTAAAGGAAATAATATAAGGTGTGAATCTCCAGAATATGCCAAATTTTTGCAAGAGATGTATGAGCAAGTTGAAGCATCCCATAGTGAGGAAGAAGAAGAGGAGTTTTTACCTATAGAGGAAATCATGAAGATCATTTTTACCATAGATTTTTCATCCCCGAAAGTTTCTTCAATGTCGCTGAAGAAAATCCTATCATCGAGACTTTCGATGAAGATTAAATCAACATTCATGAAGATGACAAAAGACGGGGTGGTGCAAGATCCACAAAAGAAGATTTTTGCAATTTCGCACAACACACTATAAATTTAAGAGCACTATCCTTTTTCTGTTGCTCCCTCAATGACTTCATTGCATATGGTGATGGAGAAATAAACATATTGAAAAGAAAATATGTGGAAAGGCTTTGGATCATAATAGAAGGAAATTTTGATCATGAAACCCATCAAGCGATTTGGAGGTACACTCTAGCTTTATAAATAAGGTATGAATATCACAGAATCGCTTCATGTAATCCATAATGAAGAAGCTCAAGAAGATCGATGATTTTTTCCATTATGAGTTATTTGTCCTGTGATATTCTTGGATGCTTGAAGAATATCCTATTGTTGAACCTTTCAATGAGTACCAAAGAAACATCGAGGGGGAAGATGATGATGAAAGAGACATAGAGGTGGGCGGTATTCATCAACTCTTTTTGGCTCAAGGAATAGTCCCTTTGGGAATTAATATATTCAATAGAGGATTCTTTTTGTGTAATGGATGATTCAATGCTTTCCGAAGACTCCACCAATGATGAAGAAAACAACCAATTAAGTAAGCATGAATAATCCCCTTTAAATTTTGATTTTCAATTAATGATGAAATGGACATGTGCAAGAAGTGAAATAAATCCACTCGGCATCATGGACCGAAAATGATGAATTCAAGATGGTCATGTAGGGTTTTCCCTCCTATTGTGATCATTCAAGTGATGTAGAGAAGATTCATGAAGAAATGAAGACAGTCGAAGAACAAGATTCTCTTCCTGATTCAATCATGGATGATCGATGGAAGAATCTCATTTCCTTTCCAAAGCCAAGGAGAATGAAAAATTTGAACACAATCTCTTCTCACCCAAGGAGTAGAATGATCATCACGGTGAGTATGAAGTCTTTCATTTTCCATATGAGAAAGAGGATTCAATAATGGATGATCAAGATAATGTTGAAAGTTCTTCCCACACTTTTGTTGCTTCAATATGGTCCCATCAAGAGGATGATATGGATTTTGAGCTCGAAGGAGTATTGTTCCCACAAAGCATGGACCTCTTCTCCTTATTAGGATTTTTTGTGAATCAAGTATGCCCGTGTTTGTAAGAAAGTAATTATTGGGCAACAGAAATCATATAAGAAGTGAACAAGGATGTTTTAAATGAATCATGGGAACGTGTGGATCATATGTTCAACTATATCTTGGAGGCAAAACATAAAAACACTTTTAGTAAAAATGAAGATGAGCCTATGATGAACTTGGAAGAATCATCTATGCAAGACATCTTGAAGGTGTAGAATAACTGAAGACCCTCAACTTAGTCTTGAACTCCTAACTCAGGCTATGGAAATACAAGACATGTATGAATCAATTTGTGCTTCTCATTTTGATTCACCAATGTTTGATGTTGAGATGGAATGGATGGATGAATTTGATGTCTTCCCCAATGCTTTGGTTGATGAGTAAACATGAAAGCATGTCTTTTTCTTCCACATTGTGTGAAGAAGTTCATGAGTGAAAAAGAAGAAAAGTTCATGAATCTCCTTTGGACATCTCCAGTTTTGAAGACAACACCTCCATCGTGGAAGAAGATGGTAGGGAAAATTTTGAGTTGACTCACCTTGAGGGAAGTTGTTCAGAACAAAGTGAAAAGTCATGAGAACATTGGGGTATGCTCAAAATCAACTTGGTCACACCACTTCGGAATGCTCTATAAGTGCATAACAAGAGTTCATGTAGAAAAATACACTCAAGGGTAAAGAGTGCCTCTATGAAGAAATTGAAGGTTACAATTTCAAGACTGATATCAAGATGAGATTTGAGCAATTGGATATTGAAAGCAATTTATCACGGATGACAAAGTGAGGGTATGCATGATTCTTATGAAATAATTCAAAATCATATTTCACTCACCATTCTTCAAGGTCCGATGTTCCTTGAATAGGATACCATATTGTAACATTTCTTTGAGATTGATAAGGATTCCCTCTCATAGTCTGATGCAACCTCTATTTTGGGAAGTAATCACTTTGAGCAGTAGAGTGAGATGTTCAGAGAAGTTCTTGAATGGGAAGGAAATCAGTTTGTCCTCACTCCTTCTGAGTACCTTGCTAATACAAGATATAATTTTAAGCTACAATCCAAGGACAAATATTGTTTCCATGTTAAGGTTGACATATCCAAACTTGAAAGTATGGAGGAATGGTGTCTCATGCTCGCGGAACATCAAGAGGAATCTTCAAAATGAAAAAGTTTCAAGAAGGTGACCAAATTTTCAATGGATGAAGGAACATTCTCAGTGCAGTATGAGTATGAGGATGGAATCATGATCAGTCTTCTTCTTCTCAAGCCATGCAATGCCATAAAAAAGCATGGATTGATCAAATAACAATTTTTATGCTTCAAAGGTCGAGACTTCAATCCGATATTTCATGATATTATGTAGTTTTCTCAACCCATTTTTGGGTATGTGTATATTCTTTCCTCACCTCTTTAGATACCCATGTATATATTTTCCTTTTTTTAGTGTGTGTATTTCCCTTTCCATGTGTGTTTTGTGTTTCCTTTCCATGTTTTATGTGTGTTTCCTTCTTCGCTATCTATCTCTTATAAGTTGTACATGAATCTACGAGGGCCAAATGGATAAGGCATTGGTCGAGTAGATTGTAAATTTGAGATTCTGAAATTATTCTTGTTATGTCATCACGTGCTCAGTCTATTCCATGTCCCCAAGATAGAGCCAGCTGTTGTCATGCAATGCGCAATAGGAAAATTAACAATTTTCAAGCATGACAACGATACCCATGTGTCAAATTTTTCAAAATTTCCCCTTCTGAGGCACCCCAAGTCTACCCAGTCAACCCAATGACACCCCAATGGATGTTAACTCATTCCCTTAAGAGAATTAGGAAATTCAAGGCAATCCTCCTAGGTGATTTTAGGATTTTTTAAAGATTGCTATTTTTGGACGGTTATGGGCGGGGCTACCACTAGCCTTCCCAAGATCGATGCAACCCCTTGGAGTAGAACGGAGGAGCCAAATCTGACATGGAGATAAATAGAAGGTCTAAAAAAATCATGGAAATTGTTTTGGAATACTAAGGAAATATTTGGAGGAATTGGGGAAGTTTGATCAAAAGCGGGGTTCTGGGCAAGCGCAAAGTGCAAGGTGAAAAAAGCTATTGAGCTTCGGGAAGTGATTTCGTGGAGCTCTAGATGGAGTTAAGAGAAAAAAATATCACTAGAAAGGTAATTAAAATACCTATAAGATGGTGAAATCATATTTTCACAACACCTTTGCGTAATAGGTGCATGTAGAAAGGTTTTCTCATGCACACGTAAGAAGGGCTAGATTAAAACTTCTCTTTTTAAGGGCTTAAATGGAGGAATCAAGATCTAAGATCCCTGCCATTGGATTTAGAAGGCCATTTTCAGTTAGTTTCATTTAGTATTTCACAAAAATTCCATCGGGGAGCTCAATATATCGTCGTTTGAAATTGGCCTCAAGGTAAACATCTCACGGTTAGTCAAATTTCAATGAGGGTACGTGTTAGCTCCAGGATCCTGGTGTAATTTCATGTCCATTTCATCCCTTAAGATAAGGTACATGAGGGAAATAAAAATTTCCTAGACCCAATAAGCCCCTTTGGTCATACATGGAACCTCCCGAGATCACCGTAACGGACCCCAGGTGCTTTTCGGAGATCATCCCTTCACTCGCTCAAATCATGACAAGTGTCAAGAATAAAGCGCATCGTGTGAATTGGTGATTGTCATGTCCCTCTTTTCTGAGGGACATAAAGATTCACCCATCCCCAAGAAATCTCTTAGGTCATCCATGTGACCCTCTTTAATGCAAATCACACCGGCCCAGGGAGCTAGTGTAGCCAAATGGAAAGCCGCCGAATCTACGCCAAGTGTCACCGGGTGCAGTCGAAATTGATGCAACTCATGTCCCTTAATTCTTAGGATACATAGGGGACATGAATATGCACCCAACCTAAGGAATGACTCCTCGTTCCTCATACGACCATTTTCCAGCCCCCCAGGTGCTTCTCTCAAGTTTTAAGCCTTAATGACATGGTCGTTGGATTTAAATCAAGTGTCGCATTGAGAGGCGCATCATGAAATTTGATGTCCCTCTCATCCATTAATTCTTAAAGGATATGATGAACATAAAATTCACCCCACCCCTTGCATGCATTTTTAAAGCATTTTAAATTTTGTACTCAACTTTCTTTCTCGCGGTTTCTTTTTCACAGTTCATATCTGCCATAGTTTTGTGTTTTCCTTCACTTTGATCCACCGTTATTGCTCCAAAATAGCTCTGCCATGGAAACAAAACCTTCCATTAAATGAATTTACACAATTCCATAAGGTAATATTTATCAAGAGAGTCGAAGGATCAAATAACAAAAGGAGAAGAACAAAGAAATTCACCCAGAAACCTCCATTGCCGTGAGATGAAGATCTGGACATATCTTGCAAACCGGTGCACGAAACTAAGAACCGTTTACTGATGTTTCATTCATTATTGAAGGAGATGAAAAAATCACTTACAAATCTCCCTTCAACTGCATAAATTTCTTGGAGCGAAGAAAGCTTCCTCTTGGCCTAATGAGGACAAAAACTTCATTTCCTGTCAAACCAACAATTGGTTCAAAGAGAAATTTCCCCGGAAGAACAAGAAACAAAAAACCCACAAAAAATGTGATTTTTTTCACAAACAAAGAATAAAAATATACCTTCAAATTTCAAGCTCCATTAATGGTTGCCATGTCCAGAGCTGCCGCTAGGTCAAAAAGTTGAATGTTTAAAATCTTCCAAACTAGTGATTAGGTAAGTCTAAAATTTCATAGGAGCGATATTGGGCAAAAACCCATATCAGAAAACTTATTTCCCCATGATTTGACAACCAGAAGCTCAATTTATAAAAATAGAAAGTCTTCTACATGGGGATTACTATTTTGGGTAAGTTGCCAATTGAAGAAATTGCAAAAGAGGCGGTGAACACAAAGGAGGTATCGTGGGAAAAAATCATTGAAGTTGTCATCTCAACCCAAAAATTATACTTATTAAAAATAGTAAGCGACTCCATGGGCCCCTACTATAAATGACTAGTTGGTCCACAAGGTGAGAGGAACATAGTGTGAAGAAGGAATTCAAGCTACCATAATCATTTGAGTTCTTGAAAAGCTAATTTGTGCACTTGTTAAAAATATTAAGTTGTCAATGGGAACTTATTAAAAATAACAAGTTATTCCAAAGGGTGGATTTCATAGAGGGACAACATTGGGAGTTGAACATTCAAGTTGACACATCTCTAGTTGGAGACCAGAGGGAAAAAAATTTGACACTTGCTAAAAATAGTTGCCTTTTCCAAATATAGTAGGTGTCAAGGAAAAATGAAGTTCAAGGGTGAAAACTATGCATTCTCTATCATCAGTTGTGCGAGAGTAGGTGATAGTGAGGTTACTTGCATGGATATCAATAGTGTCTTTCAACACTCATTTCATGCTTCAATTAATACGTATGTTTCATCCGAATCATTCCAAAATCATCCAAGCAATGTGGCAATGTCGCAAGGAGTTAGGGAAGGATTTTCCCAAAGCTTCGGTATCTTCAAAGGATCTCCGGGAAGAACGTCTATGGTCGCCTTGGAGAGGTTACATTCAATATTGTTTCTAAACACTCAGTTTGAGGTGTCCATAGGTCATCAAAAGGTAGTTTCTTATATGCAACAGGAGGAAATCATTTTTGCAACAAGGAATTTAAGGAGCGGGATCTTCTCATCAACATGGGATAGAGAATGATTCAAAGTGTCAATTGTAATTTTAAGGAGATTTTTGTAAGGAAGCAGATTATGAGATTCAGATTTTCATCTCCTTGGAATAATCAATGGGCTACGGTAGGAGTGACATCCTTTCCTTTCCTCCTCTCTCTTCTTCCCCCAACATTCTCTCTCTTCAATGTTCTAATTTAGCGTTGGGGTTTGCACTTTTTGATGTCTTTAAGTGACTTTAGAAACATGATGTAAAATTTAAGTCGCCTTATTTTATAAGAAAGGAACTTAATATTTGAGTAGGAATATGAATGGTCTAAACCCAAGAATGGGGCATTTGAAAGGTCTTTAGGAAGATGAGGAGTCGGGTATTTTACATAAATTGTAATGAGTTCCTCATTCCAAAGGTTTCTAATTATGAGATTCTTTTAGTGGTTTTATTCTTTTGTAAGTTCATGAGAGAGTTGTTGCTTACTTGTGAGTGAAAAGTGTTAGCCATTTTTCCTTTAAAAATCTCTTCATTTCTCCACTATCTACAACTTTTGTTTGAGCAATCAATACAATAAGAAGGAGTTTCTAGCTTTTTTTTTTGACTAAGGGATTTACGGATACTTTGTGATCATAAATTCTATTTGGTCTGCTTTACTTGAAGAGTTGTTTCCTCTTAATTTTAATGCATGTGATGAAATTTCTAGCTATTGTTTGTAAGCATATGATAAATCCTACTTGTAGCATTGTTTTACCTTACTTCATATTCTCACTCCCTTTCCCACTCTCTTGACAAAGTCCTCTCTAGCAAGAAATTGCTAGCTTTGTTGCAGGGTCAGTGGAGTGCCCCTATTGGATCCCCAACCGAGGACAATCGGGATAAAAATCACTTCACTCATGCATGCATATATGATGGATGCACTAGTTAAGTAGAGGGACTTAGATTCCTAGAGTGTTGGCAAGAAATCCACCAATTTTTCCCGACAAATTTTCTCGCCAACAATTTCTCAATATAATTGGTAATTTTGTGATTTTTATTAAGCTGAAAAATTCATTTAAAGTACAAGTGGCTTTTGCATGTTTATGTGAATTTTAGTTTTGGAAAGTTATTATATGTTATAATATAGATTTTTTTTTCCATCTATTTTTTTCAATTTAAGGTTGGACATTATTTTTAGTTTGTGTTTATATTTAATAGATATGATGTAATAATCTGATTATGTTATAGTGTTTTCATTGATATTTTTTTGTTGTTATGAGACTTTAACTTTTCTATTTTCTTTCATATATCCTAATAAATTTTTAGGTGAAAATTATATATAGTTCCAATGTTTGATCATTTATTGACATAAATTTAGTTGCATAATAAAAGTTCTCACTCCTACTTCTTCATTTAATTTTGTTAAAAAAATTGTAGAACTCTGTTCATTTTAAAATCGATAATTAAGCTAATAGAGATCCAAATTTTAAGGTTAGAAGTTATTTCATCCCTACACAACAATTTAAATTGTGGAGATCTAATCAACAATTATTTGATGAAAATAATGGTCAAACTAGTTGTTGTATACTTAAACATAACATATATATTCATGTCTTTATTTTTAACATTAATATTACTATTTTATATTTTGTGTGACAATATTTAGGTCATAGGTTAGTCACATGTTGATTATTTTCTGGTGATTTGAATATAAACCATGGAAAAATACCTAAAGAATGTATCATAATTTTATAATATCAAAAATTAATGTAAAATATAGTCTTCATTATCTGAGAGACATTTTGTCTAAATTGAATTTGCATGTGAAATCCATCCTTAGTGAAGCATGTTCTCCCATATTTTCATTCATTATAATTTTTAATATATATAATGTAGTTCCATTTTGTTTGTATTTGGGACTTAACTAGTGGTATTAGAACTTGAATCAGTTTTCACATCCTTTCCCAAAATAATGAAAGGGTTTTATCCAAAAAATGACTCAAAATTTGTGACCAAGGATGAGGTGAGGGATGTATTTACTTATTTTTCCAAGGAGGTCCAAAGAGATATTCACTCACTTGTAAAACAACTCAAGTAGATATATTGGATATATTCCAACCCTCGATGCACAATCATTAAATATGAGGAAGTCAAGTACATAAAAAATTAGGGGAGTGTCGATTGAGACCCACTATATGATATTGATAAAGAAATGGAAAGATCACATCATCCATCATTTCATCTATGAATAAATATCCCATAGTATTCCTTTGTCGGTGTATGGAGGTCTATACATGGCGAGAGAAAACTCATAGTTGATTTTTGGATTTAGAAGACTAAAAATCAATATAAATTTTAATTTTTCGCCATAACATTTGAGAGGTGTTTCAACACATGGGAAGATAGATGATATTTATCAAACCTTGATGGGGACTTTTTTTTTTAATGCTTAGAATAAGAGAGTAAATTGAAACTCGCGTAATGAATCACATGATAGCTAT
The DNA here is from genome assembly GCA_018340775.1 of Taxus wallichiana var. yunnanensis. Lineage (NCBI taxonomy): Eukaryota > Viridiplantae > Streptophyta > Pinopsida > Cupressales > Taxaceae > Taxus > Taxus wallichiana. The sequence continues at coordinate 208,627,157 of CM031240.1, forward strand.
TTGATGAACTTCTTTCAAAAAATGTATGAGAGGAATACTTGGGAAAATTATATGTTTACAAATTTAAGGCCAATTTTCTTTGAAGTTAATGCGAGAAAGTCTATATTCCCATCTTAGAGGATAATATTCCAATATAGGCAAGGACACTTGAACTTAACTCTTTTGATAGATTTATTATCAGTAGTTATAAGAGATGAAAATTATATTATAACACCCACATATTTGAAACACAAAATACAACAACAAAATTATTAAAAAAAAAAATTGTTTTTCATTTCTCATGACACCACATGGGCTCAAATAGAAAAAGTCAACATCACATAAGACACTTACATAAGCATGGACCCACATAGACAACATGATAACATAGGGTACACATCAATGTCTTACTCAAATGACGTAAACCAAGACAATGACCCAACTACGGTAAGGCACATAGGATAGGCATACTCCACAACATGGCCTTTTTATGGTTTACATATTTATTACATTTAGTTTTCCATTATATAACCTTATAGGTTTCTAGTGAATTAAACTGGTAAGGGTGTAAAATTTCCTTTTTCTAAAACTTCAAATACTTTATTTTTGTATAACATTAGCCTTTAAAAAAAAGAATGCACTGTTGATTCCTTTCTCAATTCCATTAATTATCCACAACTCATTTGTTAATTAAATTCATTTTATACACCTATAAGCCTCCTAATATTCATTCTTACGTTAAAGGTTTGTTTCTCAAAATATGTTTAATTGACGTTAAATTTTATCCTCGTTACGAAAAGGAACTAACAAGATGTTAAGGTTCTACTTTTTGAGACGTATATTCGATGTTTAAATTTTACCTTTGCTAGACAAGGGGAACTATCGTGAGGTCAAGGAAGATATATTAGAGTTTAAAGGGTGATTTAGATTCAAGATATCTCTTCCCATAAACATCCTTCCATCATAGTACCCTATTTTTCCTGTTATAGTTGGCTACAATTAAATAACTTGTTTGAATCCATTCAACATTTTTGCATCATGAAATTTTCATTATATATTTCTA